>JABUQX010067871.1:0-82097 GCA_015478945.1 Trachelipus rathkii
GTAACTTTACTGTTGTTAAGTATGGAAACTTTTGTTTAATGTTGGACTGATTATTCATACGGTAGGTATGTTAGGTTTGTCGTTTTGCTACATCATATTCTTAGTTTCTCAGTCTTATGATATGTTAGCCTTTATTGATGTTTAAAACTTTATGTTTTACGTTAGCATATATTCGCTTGATCAGATATAAAGAACTTATTTTTATTGTTTATGCTTATCCCAAAATTGATACTTCAAAAATATGACTTGAACTCAATAGATCAAATAGATCAATAGATCGATAGATCACATAGATCGTGGAAAGGGGGTGGGGGAGGTGAGTGGAGGGGATGGCGTGGGGATTTACTGATTATGGATTTACGCTTTAAAAATCATAAACTATTACATTTATTATGATATTTATTCAAAAAACTTTATTTTTATTTATTTTTGGATAAAACTTCTGTTATTTTTATGTTTATGTTTGGAAAAAACTTTGTTTGCAATTAATTATTCGTTGGGATATTTCTAGGTTAGGTAAGGTTAAGATGAAATTTTTTTTTAAACATTACTATGTTAATGTAAAAGAAACTTGTTACATTAGCATCTATACTTCGTCAGACTCTGGCATTAAGATAGACCAGGGTTATGATAATGTCTCTAGTTTAGAGTGCCGCCATTACCATCGTCAATGTAATATTAACATTGTATATGTTAGAGATATTGCTTGAAAAAATATGAATAGGTTAGTTTTGTATGCAATGTTTAGTTACTTACTGTTGTGAAGTGTGGAACTTTGTAATGTTTAAGTAGTTTATTCGTACGAAGGTGTGTTAGGTTTGTCGTGTATATTATATTCTTAGTTCACTGTTCAGGTTATGAATATTACTATGGTAATGGAAAAACTTTTGTTACGTTTAGAATATATTCCCCGTTACCGTTTCAACGCTGCGCTACTCGCTTCACCACAACGCAACCCTTACCCCAACACACAATTTTCATGTTCAATGCAATCCACACTCCCCCGCCCACCACCCGCTTGTACATCCCATAACACTCATCGAGCTCACTACATCACTCGCAGACCCATCGCCCTGTCCACCATCATCACCTTCCCACTGAATCAATAGGAATCAATAGATCATGGAGGGAGAAGGGCATGGGGGGCAGGGTGGTTTGATTTACTGATTTAAGGTCAGTAAACTATTACACTTTAATATGATATTTTTATTCAAATAACTTTATTCGAAGAACCTATTTTTATGCTTATGTTTCTTAACCACACTTGTTATGTTTGCTATTATCGTTGGGATTATGATTTTAAAGGGAAATGACCAGTTATGATAAATTTTTTTTGTTAAATGTTTACCTTGTTAATGGAAAAAACTATTTGTAGCATATATTGTCGGTGGTCTGTATTTCGATAATTAGACCAAGGTTACGATAAGTTTTTAGCTTAAAATATTATCATGCTTAATTGTAAAATTAACATTGAATGTTAGAGATATGCTTGACAAAGTGTGATAGGTTACGTTTTGTATGCTATGTAGTTACTTTACTGTTCTTAAGTTGTGAACTTTGTAATTGTTAACAGTTATATTCGTGCTTAAAGGCGTGTGCGCCTCTGGCCTCTATCACGTCACATTTCCCCCTCGACCTGTACACTCAATCCAACGAGCCACACACCTACTCGCCTAGCCATTACCCTTTCACAGTACCTCCCACGGCTAAATCGCGCCTCCCGCTTCCGTTCAGCTTTATTATGTAAAAACTTTGTTACGTGAGCATATTATATTCGTTGTTTAGTGTATAAAGAACTTTGATTTTATGTTATGTTATCCAAAATGATACTCGAAATGTGACAATGAAACAATAGTCAATAGATCAGTGATCATAGGATGGTGGGAGCGAGGGGGCGGAGGGGAGGGGAGGGTGGTTTTGATTTACTGCTTTACTGCTTTAGGGTATTGTAAACAAAGTACAAATTTTTTTTAAGTTATAAACATAAAAAATGAATACAACAAGTTTTATGCATCACGAAAATGACTAAAAATGACTTTAATAAACAGATCAATAGATCCACGGGTGCGGTAGGAGGGTGGGGTGATTGGTTTGATTTACCTGATTTACTGCTTTGGGTATGTAAAAATGTAAATTTTTTACGTTATAAACATAAAAGAAGAAAAATTTTAGTAAAAATTATATTTTTAAACGAATTAAAATAAAAATAAATTAAAAAATAAATAAATAAAATATAATAAAAATTTGAAAATAAGCTTACAAAAATTGAAATTAACACAAAGAATAAAATAGAACACAATATATTTTAGTTGACGACGTTTATAATTAAAAAGAAAAACGAGATTTTTCAAAATCAGAAATGTCAGTCTTCAACCTTTAGAAAAACGGGTTATCTTGTAAGATGCATCCTTTCTCCTTTCTCCTTCTTCCGTTCCTCCATCTTCTTCTGTTTTGCGCTCCTTGCATTTCTTCTGGGCACACCCCCTTTGTGTGGGGGTCCCCGACACCCTTTACGAACATTATAACCGTCATATTCGAGTTTCTACGACCTTATAAATATATATATTTTGATACCAATAAGGACTAAACGAATATTTATTTACTCAGCAAAACGCACCCCCTCCAGCACCGGTGCCAGGTTGTCAACTCGACTCCTCTGACTCAGAAACTTCCTTCTCCGGCCCTTTCCTTCTTACTTCCGCACTTACTCATCTCAACTGCTTCTTACTGCATTTTCGTCCATTTTTTTTCTGGGGACCCCTCCCTCCGGAGGGGGGTCCCCATTTGAAAAATGAAGTATACGGACTGATAACCATCATATTCGAGATCTACAGGTTCCATAAAATAACTATATAAAGACACAAATATTGTATTACTAAACAAAGTATTTACTAACCCAGCACACGCACCGGAGCTCCAGCACCTGTTCTCTTAACTCCTTGATCCGAATCCGGGATCCGATTCCTACCTTACTCATTCTCCTCTATACCATCCCCCAAATTTCAACCTTCTACGATCATTTTCAATTTTGGCGGGGCCAGGACCCTCCTAGGTGGGCCCCATGGTTCACGTAACCTATGTATGTGGTATGCTTCGCCGTGCCGTAAAATCTTAAATTCCCGGTAGCGGAATTGATTTCAACTTAAAATCGAATGCCTTTTGGAATTCTATTTTTGTATTTTTCTCAAGGTCAAAAAAATAACTATTAATATTAATAATAATAATAATAAATAATATAATAATAATAATGATAATATATTCAATAATAATTAATATAATCTAATAACTAATAAAATTAATAAAAATAATAATAAATTAATCCGCACATGAAACCGGGCAGTCGGGAGTCGGATATCGAATACGGAGCGCCCGGAGTTCTGAAACGCGTGCCGCGACCACTGCGGCGACTGCAGTTGCGGCAGCTGCTTGCGGCTGTGCGTCTTGCGGCTGCCGATGCTGCGGCTTGCTGCTGCTGCTGCTGCTGCTGCTGCTGGCCTTGCGTCGATGGAAACGAAACTTCTGAATCAAAGAGGATTTCCTTTGAAATCTGGTTCGTTTCTTGTATTTCGACATTTACCTTATTGTATCCCAAGAAATAAATAAATAAATAATAATAAATAATATAATCAATATCATAATAATAATATAAATAATAATAATTAATAATAATAAAAACAATAATAATAAATAATAATAATAATAATAATAATAATAATAATAATAATAATAATAAATAAATACATAAATAAATAAATAAATAAATAAATAATATCACAGATCCCTAAAATAATTCCCCATGACCTTAACCAAATATTTCATCACCTTTAAATTTAAGCTTCTTCTTCACTGTCAAAATTGAAATTAAAAGCAAAATTAATTTTACAACGTCGACACACATTTTTTTTACGCGATTATCATATTACACTAATTATTTAAAACCCCCATTTCTAAACGTCATTCCAGAAAGGCAGTTCAATTTCAATTGTTTATTGAGGAAATTCTTTTTCCTTAAAATTTTACAAATGAGGTCAGCGCCAGTTGAAAATTATGTGTGCATTTTGATTTGCCTGTAAGACATTTTTTTTAAAGAGGGAGAAAACGCTACTAAACAAAGAATAATTTAGGGATAAAACTACACCTTAAATCATTAAAATTAATAATAATAATAATAATAATAATAATAATAATAATAATAATAATAATAATACGACCGAACAAAATATTTTTTAAAGTCTATGACTTTAAATCTTTAATTTCATGGGTAAATACGGATTACCGGTATCCAGATTGCGGTAGCGGTTCGACTCTCGCATGCTCGACCGTATATACTCCTTGATGAATTTTCGAAGGGCCCTCCGATTTCCTTGAACATTTTGTGTTAATAGGATAAAACTCACCAGCCGCTGAGGAGTATTATTTAAGAAAGCTGCCAACTTACTTATAACTCTAAACAAATTAGAAGAAAAAATTTAACAACCTTAATGCAATAATTTTCACTAAATATAAATTAACAAGATGACAACTCCTAAAACTCACTCACGTACCACAATAAAATATAAACAGAATTCAATCTCAGTACCTCTTACAGCTCATCTACTATATATCACTTACTATTACCACCACCACGTATCTAATTACACACGTAGACCAATACCTATACTATATATAACAACTATCTACCGTTATACTTATATAGCACTACTATAACCTAAGTTATTAGAATATAGTACTATATATACTACCTAGTATATATATATTATATATATGGGATGTTCCTACCTATAGTGACCAAATATATATATAAATTATGACTATATACTAATCCTAGTAGCGTTAAAGATGTGAGTTATCAGGCATAATATAGTATACTTTAATACTACCGATGGGTGAGGGTGGAGTGTCCGTTAAACAACAAAATTATGACGTCATCAGCATAATGGCATCATTCCTTGGCTCTCATTGGGCCTTAAGTGTATGTTATCTATTACAAGCCTTTGCAATGACAAATAAGAAATTCTCATGTATTAAGTAGATAGACGCCTATCTTCGGGTAGTAGGAGAGCCGTGAGGAATCGAATATACATCCACCGACATTGCCGGGACAAGGCCTCTCCGAAGCCCCCCGCACTGTGTTACACCCACGCTCAATCCACCCGAAAGAAGACTACACTTTCCTACCTTACCAGACCCGTTCAACCGGCAGATGCGCTGCCCCTGCGAGACATTCGCCGATCCGCCCCTCCTCAAGCTGGCATTGGAAGACTGTTCGTACGCAATGTCGCACTTCAGACACAGTCCGACCACTGGCGAGAAGTCCTCCCTCACCTCGTCTCTATTGAACCTAAAACCTCCCTCCGGACACGCCTGAGTACGCGGGCTCTATTAGTTTCCTAGTTCGACCCTACTGACATGACCATGACCAGGTGGTTCTGACGCCCTCCGGGCGCCAACTCCGACCACACTCGTCCGCCGAACCTCACGAACAACGGCTTTTACTCTCGACCCTGTAAAACCCTCTAATATTGACGTGCTCAAGCCGGTAAAAAACAGATTGTTCCAAAATGTTCAAATGTTTGCTTTTGCAACATTCCGCTTCAGCAAGCTTGCTCCTCTCGTTTGGCTACTCAGTTCCAGCCCTTTACTACTACCATGATTTCAAGCTCTAGTCTTCTATCTTTAACTCTATATAACAGCAATAAATAATAAAGCCAATAATAATAATAAGGTAATGTAAATACAATGCATAGATGAAAATATAGTAACTTAAGTTATTGATAAAAAAGGTAGGGCAAATATAATAAATAATACATTATTCCCAAATTTTTACGAAGATGGACATCAAGTTAATGTGTCCTCTCAGGGAATCGAATCAGTTCTTCTGAGTAATCGAAAATGATATATCTCATTGTCATAATAAAAACATGAAAGAAAGACAAACGATGCAAACCACTATAGATTTCACCCAGGCTGGCAGATAACCTAGACATCAACACCTCGTACCATGTTAAAATGCTTTCAAAGAAGGTTTCGATTTTGACCTTGAGTTTTCTGAATCCAAAATGTCGACTTCGAGTGTTTTTCGTTTCTTTAATTTCAACCCGATTGCACCAAATAGAATATACAAAAAAAACTACCCCCTTTTCTAACTCGATTTCGGGTGTTTGTTTCTATTATTACTATTTTTTATTGATTGGGTGAGTGTAATCGTATCAACAGTGATTCATTTGATGAGAAATGTATAACTTGTTCCGACATTTTGAAGATACACTTCCTTTACATTCCTTTGCTGTTAGAAATGATAGGGTAATTAGATTAACATTAATTAAGCTCTATTATTAACATATTATATACTTTTGTTTCTATATTTATACTAAAATAGTCTTTTGATACAGAATTTTTTTGATAATTTGGAGCTCCAAATTCCTTGCTCAATAAATATACCTAATTATTCCTACCAAATGTCCTACTACCCCAAAATAATTTTGACATAAATAAAAAAAACATTTAGGTTTTTAAGTCCTCGGTTCTTGCTTCCAATTTCTAACACATGAAATTCAAAGCATATTTAGATTGTGGGAAGACTTATTCTAGAACCACAATCTATTCACATACGAACCTTAATTTTTTTATATATTGATCAAACCTACTTTGCTCAATAACGTGGCGACTCGAAAAAAAATTATTTAAAAAAAGATATGTTAGTCCTTTAAATTTCTTTTGAGAATTTCAAGGGGGATTATCTATTAGGTTCATGTTTTTCTTAAGAGCTATGTATACAAAAAAAAGTATCGCAGTTTTTCACTTTTGTAAATATATTTTCAGCATATAAAAAAAATCCGAAAAGAAATTTCCTGGTTCAATCGGGATATCAGAGTATGAAATTTTTTCAGTTCACGCAGATGAATAGCATGCGAGAAGATTAATAGTCTTTCTTATTTTTTGTTTTTCTTGTTCATTTGTAACCCGGAAAATGAAATTTTTAAAATTTTTTAAATAGTTTTTCAATAAAAGTGACTGCTTAGTAGCCGGAGTATACAACTTGGTTCTCCTTCCCCACTAGCCCCACTGACTCCTAAGTTATACTATGATAAGAATAACTAATATTATATATAACCTAGATAATTATACTGTTCAATATTACGATTTAAGACAGATAAGTTATTCTTCATATACTATACTTGCATATAATATAATGATTCAAAGAAAAATAATTTAAGATAAATTATTAACATACTATTTAATATATATATATTTTAATAATATTAGTTAGTATAAATTTCTGGTATCTTAATATTCTTATGAACGTATATGATATATATATAGTATAATATATATATATATTTATATATTAATCACTTTTGAGAAAGTTGTACGCTTGTATTTCAAGTAGAGATCTACATTACCAGTTAGAATAATAATAAAATAAAATAAAATAATAATAATAATAATCCATTAATATTCATTAACTAAAAATTCCATTAATAATAATAATAATACTTCCATAATAATTAATATTAATAATAGTATAACTACAAGAACAAGTTTAGTAATAAGAGATGAACGCGTATGAATAACTATATAATAACTAATATTAATAATAAATAAAAGATAATATGTTGTATAATAAGAATAAGGAAATATAATGGGAAAATAATAATGAATAACGTCTATAGATAAAAATATTATTTTTCATTCTTAAAAAAGGTTTTCTTTAGAAATAAAAATAATTTATAATAAATAAATAATAATTAATATAAAAGTTGTTTATCCCTCAGCTTTTATCTTAGAAGTTGGAAGAGTTTAACATTTTGAACATTCCAATATAATTCCTCCAAAGGCTTCTTCCTATTGTATTTTCAATTCCTTAACTTGTTATTCCGAATCACAGACGCCCTCTATTGTTCCAAGAGCATTTACGCACATACCTAAACATCATATATTATATATATAAGAATTAAGTCGAGCGGGTATAAAGCCTCAAGATAACAATATATAACCCTCGAAGATATTTAGCACCGCCAGTATCTGCATGGCACTCGCCTCACTGCCTACATCGTCGATGCTCTGCAGCATCCAATCAGAACACGTGACCATACAATCACATAGGTAAAAGTACTAATAACTCACATTACCCTACGTAAATTCTAGATCTATATAATATATAATATATAATAATATTATATATTATATATTTATTTAACAATAATATGTATTATATATTAATTATTATTTAATATATATATTATATATATTATATTATAATTATATATATATACTATTATATATATATATATAATAGCCGTTATATATAGAATAAAATAACTCCGGCTGAGTGACTTCTCTTCAACTTACCTGGATTAGATTGCCCCGGGCCCTTCGCGCGGTATCGCCAAGCGTGTAGTAGTAATAGGGCACGTTTCAGCAAGTATGCAGATTTTAACGAGCTAAATCTGGAATTGTGCTGGTAATAGTCTTGGTATTGTTTTAGTTATTTTTCTGCTCATGGTTTGGGTTTCATATAGTATTTTTTAACTCCGTAGATTTTTATTTTCGGATTATTGCTCCCTTGAAGAGAGGCCTGAGCCGCCCTGCAGCCAATCGAGGCATGACAGCCTACTCGAATCTGAATCGTTCAGATCCTTAGGAAGACCTAGGTGTTTACCTTCCGATCCACCTGACAGTCTCTCCATTTATCCGCAGTTTCCGCGTATACTATTACGAGTAAGTTACCTTGAGCATTTTCTACGATTTTCAAAGTATTTCGGCGGATAATTTTATCTGGTAGAGTGGCACTGCATAATAAATTCAATATCGTTACCCCACCTATTGTTTGATTGATACAAGTATGAAACGTGAAAATAAAATCAACGACCAGGCATAACTCTGATTCTTCACGCATAACTTTCTAGTGTACGAGCTTTGTGTAGACAGACGCTGCGATTTGGAGGTGGGGTACGAACAGCAAATCGACATTCGCCCGAAGACACGTATGATAGGATTTAGGTTACACAATTATACCGTTTCTTAAGAACTCCTTCTGAGGTAATTTTAAGACTATTCGACTGAAGACTCAAGTCGCTGGGATTTATCGTATAAACACATTTACAGAAACACAAAGCAGGCAACGACCCACAAAACAGTTAACAAACACACTACCATACGCATTGTATAATATACCATAGTATATAGATAAGTTATAGTATATATATATATTTCACTTATTATATTTATTAGTATATATTCACAAATAAAGAATTTGTTAAATATATAATAATAAACCTATATATATAGATAAAATATATATATAATATATTTATTACCTATAATATATAACATAATATATATTATATTTGGTTAATTTATGGTATCCATATCCATTGGCTCTCCAATCACACCACAAACACACAACTTGCTGTCCTATTATTGATATATTAGTTTATAACTATATATATATATTAATTAATATATATATATATAATAATATTTTATTTTTTTAATATATATTTAATATATAATATATATATATATACTAATATTGTTTGTTATATTATATCCATATTACGAACACATACAAACCACACAGGCACCACACACACACATACAACACACACACCATTATAATAATTATATATATATATAATTAATATATATATATATATATATTATATATAATATATTATATATATATATATTATATTGGTTAATTATTTCCCATATATATATATATAATATAGATATTATTATTGATTATAATATATATATAATATACTTATATAATGCTTATATATATAATTAATAAATATGAATAATTAAAGTTCTATAGTTTAAAATATAAGAATAGAGAAGCTCAAGTATCTTATAAATATATACTAATATTATATATAATTTGGTTAATTATAAACCAATACATAATATATATATATATATATATATATATAATAGTATATATATATAATATTTATATTATTATATTAATAATATATAATTATTATTATAATGATATACTATAGTTATCAATAATTAGGCATATATACGGCACCACAACATACACATACACACTACTAGTCACCACACACATATTATATTAATAATATAGCTAAATATATATAAAGTAATAGGTAATATATATATATATATATATATCAAGTCAAGTGGCGGACATGTCTTTGGAATTTCCTTAAAATGGAAATGCTACTTTTCTAAAATATCTATATATAAATATAATTGCTTAAGTTATTTTTGTCTAAAGCTCAATTTGGATTTATTTTATTTTATTATCAGTTTTTATTTATGTTTTTATTCTTTAATTTAAAAAATTAACATTATTATATAGATACTTATTAAAAACTTTTTATTTATTCTTGTTTTGTTTCTTAAATTATTTTATTTTTTACATAAAGGAATTTATTTCTTTTTTTATGTGTTATTATAACTTAAATAAAAATAAAGTGGTGTTAGGAGGTTAAGTCAGACGTTAATTTCAGCTGATTAAATCCGGAAATCTGTATTTAATGTCAGACTTACCCTCCAGCCTTACCATTTCCCCATCACACCGTGTAATTCTTATTGTCTGTTGATTCTATTGATTCAATCATTCATTTTGATTATATAAACACAAAAACTTTTATTCATTTTTGTTTTGTTCTCTTTAAACATTTTGTTTGTTTCACATAAAATTTAATTCTCTTTTTATATATTTTTGTTTTAATAAATAATCATTAAAATATAAGTGTTTATGCAATCTTTTTTATAGTATCATTACCTTAATCATGAGCAGTTAAATCATGGAATATCATAGAAATACAATACTTACCCCTCCAGCCACCTCCTTCCGAGGCCAACCCGTTGATTTCTATTGATTCTATTGATCTATTTCTTGATTATTGATCTATTGATCTATTGATTCACCAGTAAGTATAATTTTGATAATTTTTAGCTTCATATAATATAAACGACTAAACTTTTAGTATTTTATTTGCCCTAGCACTAAGGCTTTATAGGTCATCGTTATTTCTAGCATAAAAAGTATTATTTCTTTTTATGTTGATAACTAAGTAAAAATAAAATTTGTGCATTTTTGATTTTCCATAAGCTAAATCAGTAAATCATATAAATCCATACTTCCTATTCTGGCGCGTTCCCAAAGCCCACCCCGTTCTTTAAACCGAACCCATTTCCAGATGATCTTATTTTGGAACCTAAATATGATCTATTTTGAGATACTATTGATCTATTGATTCCAAGTCATATATTGGGTGATATCATTCTCTTATAAGATTCTTGAATTCAACCCTCATTCGTTGAATTAAAAGTTTTTTGATTTTAATATTGCCAAATTTTATGTAATTACTATCTTATGTTAAAAAACTTTGATATAATTCTAAGTTTACTAGTTGTAAAAGTACAAGTTTTTTTTGTTTTTTAAAAATTTTATTATAAATTATTTAGTTATTTTATTGTTTAAAAATTAATTAGTATTTTTTATATATGTTAATTTAAGGTAAAAATGTTTATTTACTTTATTAATGTTGTTTTCTTTTAAAACTTATAATATTTCGTGTTTATTTCTTATGTTACATGAGGAACAAATGTTAGGTTTTCTTTCACTGTTAATTAATTTATGTGTGTTTTATCTAACCCTTAACTCAGTGATATATAAATTTAGAAAATTTGTGATTGTTACATTTATCACCTAAGAGCTATCTCAGCTGATATATGCATACCCAAAGCTCTATAGTAAAAATTTACAATTATGAATCAATAATCTGTAGAGTGCCTGATAACTACGCGAGCTCACACCCTGTCCACAAAGCTCCTTATTTCTATTGTAGTAGGTGTGATCTTGTAATAGAGCTGAATCGAAATTAATCTAAATATTGTCTTATAATTTATTTTGGATATTTTCCATGTTTAGATACGGTTTTTTCAGAATTCTATATTTAGATTTGTTCGAGAAAGTTCATATTTTGTATAATAAACAAAAAAATAACTCTTTAATATTTATTGTTGTATTTGTTTTCTTATGGGCTAAAACATGGTTTGTGTGTTTACGATCAAAAAATTTATTCTTTGGTGTATGTTATTCTCCTAATCATATCACTACAACAAAATTGTATTGTTACACCCAATACCCTTATAGCACGTAAATCAGTATCAAGTTTTAAGATCTAGTAAAAGAATCTAAATATCACTTCACGAGCGGCCAGCCTCCCACCCTTCTAGATTCTACATGATTCGTATCATATTTGACTAATGATTATTGATCTTATATTTATTGTAGTTTCATCTATATAGTGTTACTAATATGCGAAATATGTGGCCAAAGAATCTAAATCTCAGTTTTTTTTGATGTGATTTCATACAGTATTAGTATCACAGGTATAATCAAAAGAACAATTAATTTGGTTAGCTAACTTTAAGTGTGTTTGAATATTTTGTTTTGGTCTCAGAAACAGTGTTTGAGTTGTGGATTTCCCTCTTATACGCATAAAAACAAAACCTGAGATCTTAATATAATGAGGTTTACCTAATATGAATGTAATTAGTATGTGATCAATTCGCAGTACATCAAACGCTTAATAGTCGGTAAATATCTCTCTAGGTATAATCCAGTTATAATGGAATTTCAGTAAAAGCAGACTTAAGAGCATAAGAAGTCTAATATTTGTTAAAATCTCTAGTTATATATGATAATTTTATAACACTTAGTTTCACTGAACCGGTTCATCAGCGCATCCATCCCAACTCTCCTGAAGCTTCTCTAGGATTAAGTATTTACGTAGCATGTGGATGACTTCAGGTATTGATCTATTCGCCTGATCTTCTTGCAACATCAACCTAGTGTACATCATATTTTATGCAATTTGCATTGTTATAACATAATACACAAAACAGTTTTGATATAATAGCTGATTAATCAATTTTGCGTATACTGATATTGTTATATGTTGTAATTAGTCGATATGAATTCATCTAACATTTCTGTTTTTTTATAATATGTATTCATAGTTCAAGTGCGGTTTTAGATTAATAATTTGGTGCGTTTCCTTATGGTAATATACTCTAAGCAAAAAGACGTGATTTGAATAGGTTATCTCTCTTTTGTGCACTAATCTGTGAAAAATATTTACTAATAATTTTTGAATCGTTTAAAGAATGATAAAAGCAGAGTTCTCTCGAAGTTTCATCATTACTTCCTATATATGTTAATTAGTGCGAGTGTATAAAAATAGCACACAATAGAGCCCATCATACGTTATAAATATTCTATATACTTATTATTTGCCTCCTCAATTACAGGCTCGTACCTCCCACTCCATGATTCGGCTTCAGATAATAGTAGATTTTCTAGTGTGATCTACATATATGATCTGTCCAATTTAAGTTGACTGGTGAGTTGTTGATTATCAAGGTTATCTTTATTTTCTTGGTTGCCTATAACAACTCCGATTAGACAAAACTCTCCAATATTGATAAAACTTGTTAGTTGATAAAGTTCGTTATTTTCTCGTATATTTTAGTTTTCTTATTTATATGCTTTTGTAACTTATGTAATATTGGCTCAACGTATATTAAAAAAATCATACATATTTATTTTCTTTTTTTTTAAATATGTGTATTTTCATTGTTAAGTGATAAACAGTATATACATGATAATAATTGGGCTGTCCAATAAGGATAAGTTTTAGGGTGGTGTTTAGATGGTATGGTGCTCCTTTTTACAACCAACATATTCTGAAATAATTTACAATTTTTGCTGTTGATAAAAGCGCTAGTCAAGCTTATTTATAATTGTTATATGTGTAAATATGTCATGGCAATCTAAAATATATATAGTTTTAAATATGGTTCCATTCGTTAAGAATCGGTTTGCGAGGATATATAATTTTGAGGCTCCTAGGAAATTTTAGCCAAGGGTTAAACCTATGTTATGAGGTACTATCCCCTTTGCACAATCCGTGAAAATTTTAGCAACATGATTGAGTTCGTAAAGGCGTAGTCAAGCTTATTTATATCTGATATTGTAGTTTCTATCTAACGGATATACTAAAATTTGTTTATAATTATGTATTCCCATGTTAGATCGTTCGAAGATAATAATTTGGTGGACTCTCATTGGTCATTTAGGCAGGTCAGTTTTGAAGGGTTATCTCCTTTGTCACCAACCGGTAATCGACAAAAAAATTTACAATTTTGATCGTTGTTAGTTGGAATTAAAAGCGTAGTCAAGTTCTGATTATTCATATGTTATATATTGTTAATAGCAAAAGACAATCTTCAATTTAGGGGTTTTTTGAAACCAATTCAACATGCCCATCCTATGGTGTCTTATTTAGACCACGCAAAAAATATTCATGACCCGTGCATAAAATTTAAAAAAGGCTAATAGCACTCATAATTATTTTATTTGTTTTTCGTATTTTTTGTGGCGTATATGCTACCATAAAATCGAGGTTTACTCTATACTAAGAGAAAATAGTTCTTTCTAGCAATATTATGGGCAATTATATATATATATTTTTCTCTCCTCTCAATATGTTTTTTATACTTTCAAGTTTTTCTTAAACACTTTTTGACATTTATGTTGATGGTAATTTCTACAAAGTAAAGTGTGCTAATAAAATTTTTGTTGCAGTATTGTGCTTACAGTTGTTGACATAGTGGGTATTCGACTTGTAAGTGTTTCTGAGACTGATATTTTTTCTACTGTTACCTATAATGTTTATATAATTTATATTAAAGTTGATGATTTAGAATTGAAATTGTGAAACAAATATTTCATAGTTTGAAATTTTTGTTAGCACAGCTTAGACAAAGAAGGTCTGGGGTAATGTAGACACACATGGGAAACTAGTAGCTGTCCCGATTTAAAAAAATTTGAACACTTTTTGTGCGTATTGTGACCTCAAGAAAACTTTCTGATTTCATCTTTACTATGCTGATCTGTAGGATGAAAGTAAATATCTAAGTCTCCCTCTAAGAATTTAAGTAAGCAGTAAATTCTAGTAAATCAGTATTTAAAATATCAATACTTATCCTCTCAGACCACCCTCCCATCCCTTGTTAAGTGATATTATATCTTTATTTGATTACTATATTGTAATCTATATGATCTATTTGATTACTAAATATGTCTCATCATGATATTTTTTTGATATATATTAACGACTTTTACAATGTTGACATATTTTGCTTTTAATTATGTTTTGTCTTATTTTCTGGGGTAAATTTTAAATTGTATATACTTTTATTTATTTAACCCTTAATATCTTTGATAACGACGTAATTCAGTTTGTTATTTATAAATATTAAAAAAATTGTTATTATAATATTTATATCATATATTCCACCGCCTAAATAATAATATTATTACAGTAAATCACTTTAAATCCTACGTACGTATTTGGTAATGACCTGAAATAAAATCCATATATTCCATATAGATAAAAAAAAAATTAAAATAATTTATTCAATTCTTCAATATGATCATTTCTTTCTTCTGAATCATAAAATTTATATTCTTTCTGTGTTCTTTTGTTAAATTATAACACAAATAAACTATTTATCAAATTTGATTTTATTAAGTAATCATTTAATAGAAAATTTTTTACTATATATTCATTATACTCTACTTAATAAATCAGTAAATATCAGTAAATCAGTAAATCAGTGATACAAGGTATCAAAATTAAATATATCAGTAATCAGTAAATCAGTAAATTCTAAAACCTATATCTAATCTCAGTCCACATCCTCTCCACCTACTTCCTAATATAGTAATTTATTGTAATCTATATTTTAAGATCTATGGATCTACAGTATATCTATAGATTCCATTGCATTCTCAAATCTATATCCGATTCTTGTAAAACATTTATATACAACAATAAAAACTTTTATTTATTTATTGTTTATATTATATAACTTAAAATAATAATGTTTGCATTTTATATAACCCTAAAGCAGTAAATCAGTACAATCAGTTATTAATCAAACCACCCATATTCATATCCCCTTTATCAATATACCTTTTACTCCAATTGATCTATTTTGAATCTTTAATATGAAATCTAAATTTGATTCTATTTAATTTCAAGTCATTAATTCTGAGTATATATACATTAAACACAAAAACTATTTATTAATTTAATATATTATTTTTGAGTATATGTATTTCTTTATTCCATTAAATGCTTCGATTAGTCCGTAGCTGTAGTAAAATTAGTGATGATATTATATTCTTTCTTTCTCACCTATTGGGTAAAATATTGATCACTATCTTATTTTTCTAATTACCTATATACTAAAGCATGATTAAATTCAGTAAATCAGGTTAATGCAAACTAGACCACTCCAGTTTATCACCTCCTCCTATCATACCCTTTCCATGATCTTTAATTGATATAACTTTCTATCAGTCATCTATTAACATATTTTATGTGAGTTTAAACAGTTTATACAGTTTCCTATTTGTATAAATCATAACATAAAAAAGTAAATTCTTTGCTTTATGGGTTTACAGGCTGTTGGGTGGGTTGAAATGTTCGCGTTTAGTTGTTGCATTTGCATGCAGTTGTTTGATGTTATGTGTATATAGTGGGGCAATGTGCTCGTCCGTTGGAATATCATTATCGTGATGTAGTCAGAGTGTGGTTTGTAGTGGATTGTTGTTCAGTTAGTATTGTTGTTTTTCCCGTTTGTTATGTCGTTGCTGTTGTTGTTGTTGGTTGTTGTGTTGTCCTTCTTTGATGGTTTAGTTAGTTGTCCATGTTGAGTTTGATTGCTTTTGTGTAAAAATAGCAAATAGATGAGAAGCCGAAATTGTTTAGTTTTCCTAGAGATTGATAGCGGCAGACATCCTTTGTTGAAATTGCTCTCAAATCTACTCTCTAAGATAAGTGATAAGAAAAACTTTGAGTAGTGAATGATGATCACCAAAGCCGTCTAGATGACAGGCTGATATCTTTCAAACATATCTTCGCTCAACTCAATTAATAATGGTGTATGTAATCAATAATATATTTTATTGACGTCTGCTCCATTTCTAAAAGTGACGACACTTATAAAAATCGTGATCAGCGACGGATTTTTCTAGAAATAGATATTAGAATAATAATATGATGACAATAAAATATATTTTCTCTGTCATACTACCGCTAGTGCTCTCACAAAATGAGAAAGCCATGACATAACTTCAAGTAAAGAGTTAACAAAAAAGACATGTTTCTTACAAATGACTGCAAAATCTTTCAAAAAAAATCATCAAGAAATATGACTGAACATTGCGTGACAAACTAGACCCATATATAGAAGCCGTTGTCTACATAACTCTTTAGACCAGAAGCGAAGAGGCTAAAAGAATTCAAACGGAATAAGCACCAGTCATAACCTCTATATCCAAGATATTCTTTATACGTGCAGCAACCGCTCAGGAATTCTTATATAATGTTGATTTGTTATATTTACTTGAATTATTATCATATGTATGTATTTTGTGTGTGTTAATCAATTACAGTTTCTTTTCATTGTATTGTGAAGCTATTTTACTACTATACAACATGTTACATATTCATATTTCATGTTTTACGATTATGTATTAGTGATATATTACTCATCCATACTGTACTTGATCTCTTCGAACATATATTTATCGTTAAACTGTCCACATGGCGATTTTCTGCACACTTTCTGCGATACATTAGCTGCTTGCCGTATCACTTGTAGAAACATTTCGTGATAAAGCAGATCGAGTCTAGTTCATCTATCACCAGAGTAGGTCATCTACAACTCAAAAAGAAAGAGATATCTTCTATATTTAAATTTTTAGCTGTTAGAGTCTATATTTAACGTCTCTGAGAGCAGAGGGAGATGACACAGGATACAAACAACGAGCAAGACTAGCATATGGTACAGCACATCTACAGCACCAGGGGCAGAACTAATACAGATCTACGAAACAAGGAATGTATAGTTATCAATATAAATAAACTCTAATGTGCTGAGGAGTTGATGAACTCACTTGCTTATCTCAAGAACCAAAAGAAGTGTGGTGACGAGAATTTATAACTTGTGCTATCCCCTTATTGTACTTCGATTACATAACATCTGTTTTAATTCTTAAACCAGTCGTATTTATATTAGACAACAGATGTAATATATTCTATGAGAGATTAATATAATATTATGGTATTATATATGACTCTATTTAACATTTACCTGCTCTTTTATTTGGCCTATATCCTATCTGCTGATTCATAATTTTATGTGTATGATTTTTAAATCTTAGTACTAGTTGTAACTTTTACTCTTCAATTTAATATTTTTTGATATGAATACATCATATCTGTCTATCCTTATGAGTTAATGGATTATACTTAGATTAGCAAACAAATAAGTCAATACCACCTCCTATATTACACTCTGGTATCCCATACACATACCATCTAACAACAACCACAACACACACATCAGCGAACAGCGAGCACACACAGCGAGCGAGAGCGAGCACATACAACACAAACACACAGACACCTAAACAAACACACAAGAATACGATATGTCATATCCTATTTATACTATCTAAGTCATTGATACAGAATAATAATTTCTAAGAGGATACATTCATATAGCGAATAACAAAGTAAAATAGATCATCAGTTATTCATGGTATATATCAGACGAATTATGTCATATTTTGCTTGCTTATGCAAAATTTACTTTCAACTAAATTTATTTTCAATTGGTCATATGCATAAATCTCAATGCTCCTAAATAGAATAGTGTTCACTCTCAAATTGTTAATTGTGACAAATTTCTAGTACTCTATGTTGATCTCTGATTAAAGAAGTATATCATGTCTTGTACGATATAATGTAATAGGTATACTTTTGTTGATAATGTTTTCATAATGATTAACTTTAACTTATCTATATACTGTTGTTACTATATAGATGTGGACTTTGTTTATAGATGTTTAGCTGTTTATCGTTTGTTGTTTAGCATTTATAATTATAGAAAATCTTATATTTTTATTAATGTTATTAATGATATTCTTAAAATACTACTCGAAATTGTACTTGAATCAATATATATATAAGTGTCATATATAATTAATTCGTGTTATTGTGTGTGTTGACTTAGTGTGTGTGTGTTGTGTTGATGGTATCATGTTGTTGTGCCCAGCCATATATATAGTATACACCTATAACCTATATCATATATATACCTTGTTGTGTGTGTGAGTCGTGAGTTGTGTATGTGAAATATGAATTATGCTATGTACTGTACCTATATCTTTAAATACATAGTAATTTCCTCCTCTCTTCCTTTTTAATAATATAATCTAATAATTACATAATAATAATAATAATAATAATTATATTAATAATAATTATATTACAATTAGATTAATAATTAATAATAATATAATAAATATAATAATAATATAAATTATAAATAATAAATAATTAAAATAACTACTGTTTAAAAGATATAAAAAATCAGAATATAGTTTAAACCTCAAGAATACATAAAGCGACAACAAAATAAGATGAGAAGTGACTCTAACCAAGTCAAATAAAATACGTGACCGTCAACTCCCTCATACTACATATATGTGGCTCTTCAAAAATGTTAATATATATGGCCATATAAACATGTTGATTCATATCTCTCCGAATCATCTCTCACTATGTGCGTCCTGATAAGCAAAGACTCGGCAGCCTCTAGCGAAAATGCCTCCTGTCGCATGGAGTAATGCGTGGCCTCCGCGCTAAGAGTATTTTTTTCGTATAAAACAGATATAATATATCTTGGGATAATAAGTGTGATTGGTACGTGAAGATTACACATAGCTGTGGACTCCATCAGCATAAATATTCTAGTTGTGGATCTTTAAGCAGAACATATTTATGATATATCCGCATGGACCAGTAAATTTATAAAGGTAGCTCTTTGTGATTATCTTATTCTCTGAGAATAATGCAATTTTAATAAATGTGAATTAATAATAAATATAATTAATGATATTTCATGTGTAGATCGGTTTCCCTACCTCTCAATAAATATTTAGTAGATAATCACTAATAGGTATAATATTAGGCAATGCAAGTAATGTATAGTAAATAGAGTAAATAATAAATTAATAAATTACATAATACTTTAATAATAATTGTCATTCTGACAGTGAGTTGGTTAAGGTAGAATAAAGATATGAGTGTGTATATGCAATTGTATGAGCTGACTTCGTTGGTAAGTTGAAAGTAAGCTGTAAATAATGTACGTAGTATCTAAGATACTTATATGTGGAAGCTGAGTTGTTTCAGTTATAGGACTCTATGTGATGGCGAATAAGTCTCATATGTGTGAGAATATCTCGTATTCAATTATAGTATTACTCTAATATAGTGTATTCATGTTTTAGAATTTGTCGGACTTTCAGATAATATAATAATCTCTGTGAAAGCTATTCTTCTCTAGAGATATTAGTTTTGAAATATAAGAGCGTTGTTGCTTGATCATATTTTCTGGTTATATACTCCTTGATATGACACGCATTTGACTCAGTTAACGAAAAAACAACTCTTACAAACTCTTAATCCTATCTATGAGCATAACGATACAAAACGAACTACTAATATCAGTAATCTCAAATCAAAACTGATAATAAACAAACTAAGCCAAAGCAAAATCAATCTCAACACAATTATCAGCAAACTTTAATAACTATTACATATCCAAATGCTCAAACTAAGACTCATACAATCTCTTACAGATCAAATACAATACTATGGCAGAACACCATTACCTAATTTTTCCAAAGGCTCTTAAACTAATAAAAACGGATTCGAATCAACTTTGAGCAGGCAGTAAAGCTCCATACCTCATTAAGCCAAACACAACCCACGAGACCAATAATTACTCTTAGACAAACTCTACAGAGTTACGATAAAGAGTTCATTTGTTTAGTTCAAGACTTTCAATGTTTTATGTTTATATATTGTACTCAAATTATGAATGTGAAATTACATGCAAGGATATAAATAATGACTGAAAATTATTCAATAGATCAATTAGATCAATAGAATCAATAGTGTCAATGTAGATACTATGCGATGTTAAGAGTCGGTTTTCAAGGAAAGAGTGAAATGTAGTGGGGGCCTGCGTATTTGATTAAACTGATAATTTATAGAGGGTCTTAGTGTGTGTTTAATGTTAGAGTATATCTTGCGCACAATAATATCCGATAACCAGTTTTTTAAGTATAAAATAAAACTGTTGAAGAGAAGAATTATTTGTATTTTTTTAGTATAAAACAAAATGTTATAGATAAAAGAATCAAGATTAAGCGTAGTCAAGCTTATTTATATTCGTTATTTGATTAAATAGCCAAGGAAATAAAATATTATTGTGAGTCTAAATAATATAGATATTTATAGTTAAATTATTGTCGTGGTTAGTTATACTGCAATGCTGAACACATTGAAATCTCAACTTGATAGAAAGTCCCCATACATACTAGATCAATAGATCATAGATACACTTAGGTGAAAATTAAAGGCGGATAGTAGAGTATGATTATATAAATTAGTCCGGTTGCTTTGGATTCAAACCTCGATATCTTCAACTTTAGATCCTGCTTTAAAAAACTTGCTTGACTCTCGCAGAGTTATGAGTTAGTACCAAATGCCCAGATATTATTGTTAGAGTATTATATAAAAACAAGACATAATTTAAAAGTTAACAACTTAAGTTTTGTGTACTACTGCCTATTATGTTAATCCTGCTTATTAACTAGCGAATATGTGGACGATATGATACTAAATGTTAATCCATTTTAAGAATCAATGTATTCATAGTTAGTAGATTGCAGATAGTTTATCACAATAATATAAGTTATTCAACGAGCTTCATCTCCGGTAATAGTTGTATGAAGTGGAGTAGTTGTGAGGGGGTGAGGTTTCCTTTGCTGAGACGCATGAATAGATAACTTTAATTCATGACATATTATTGTATAGTTTACTGATTACTGTCTGTTAGTTTGATAAAGCAGGTGAGGTTCCTCGTAAAGAGAACATATGCAAATTATTTTAAGTTTATAGTTAAACAAATAAATAAAATTGAGAAGTCGATAGTTGAATAGGTATTATATAATATTCTCAGAGAATTATGACTTGAATCAATAGATCTATGTAGTTCTATATATAGATCACATAGATATTGTATTTTCAGGATTCGAGTGTGGAAGGTAGTAGGTGCGGGGTTAAAGTGTGAGAGACTACAGATATTGTTAGGTGTACTGCGATACCTTAAGCTTAAATTTAGGCAGGTTTAACTGTTCATCTATAGGTGATGATAAAATCATCTATATATTGCACAACTGCGTGTGTTAGTGAAAATTATTAATCATAAACAAAATTAGTGAATAGTTAATTTATTGAGTAATAATCGAATAAAAACGCTGTTTTAAAGTAACACAAAACAAATCATATATAATAATATGTATAATATAAATGTAGTTTAAACTAATTTTACTATATATTATCCTAAAAAATATATTGACCTTGTTAATTGTGTATATTCATTCGATTTAGTATATCAGAAATCTCTGCAAGTATCGAGATTCAATAATATTAGTAGTCAGAGTAGATCCATCCTTGTATAGGTGTTGTAATTTAAGGGGGCTGAGCTGGGTGTTGATGATGAGTTTTCATTCTCTACTTGATAGCTTTCAAACCGTCGTTATAACAGAATTATATTCCTCTAGAATTTACTTTATTTAGTTTATTAGACAACAGAAAAAGGCACTTAGTCAAAAGTATAACATATAATTTTTTGTAAGTTTATGTAAACTATTAAAAGGTAAATAATAAGCAAGTTTAATTCTAGTAAATAATATAGCTCTAAAATTTTTATATATGATAAGCATAAATGACATATGATGACATAAAGACTACGTACTACTAGATTGGAGAGTTATATGTCTATTTGAGCAGAGATTATGACTTGAATCAATAGCCTCATCAAAAATAGATTCTCAAATAGATCTAAGGTTAGAAATCAAATGGATTCTAACGACGCATGAGTGTGGATTTGAGGTAGTATTCTTCTTATGTGGCGTTTAACATATCACGCGTGATAGACAATAATTTACTTATACTCTCTCTGAGCATTTGATTAGTGGTGTATATGTTAAAATAATACATAGCTAGTGTCATAATGTATGTTAATTAAAACTCTATATAACCTAGTGAAATTGAAATATAAATAAACATTTATAAAAAATACTAGACAAGTGTCATACTAGACCAACCAACAATATAAGTCATTATAATCAATAATATATATCGTATGTGGTTTTTGTGATCAGGGTTTATTCAAGAATTAATATGACTTGAAATTTTCGAAGCTCAGACTCTCCCGGATAGTTTAGTGAGCATGCAGATGTATGATTGTAAAGTGAGTATACTCAACTTTTGAGCGACTACACCTGTGTGCGATATCGAAAAGGGTGGAATGTTACAATTTGAAGGGTGTGGTCGTGTGAGTGATAGAATAGTATGCGTATGTGCAATGTTACTTGAATATTTATATTTTTTATCGATTATATACTGTCCTTTATAGTGTAATGGAAAGAAGGGAAAGAAAGTCAACGGAAAGCAAAATATTTTTGTGTATGTTATTAATAACTAAGTATAATAATAAATAATTAGAAATCAGTGTTTTCTAGATTGTTAAGAAATACTCGAACTATTGTCGCTAATCAGCGTATATATATATAAAAAGAAGGACTAAAACTATATAATATATCGTCAAATGATATATAGAATATGTTGTGCTTATTATTATACCACAAATCCATATCTGTCTCAACTCAACTAAGCCGAGACATTAGAAATACAAAATATTAGGTATCAAACATGTACGAATTACAGCAACCATAGACTCACTGACTGTAAGTGAAGTGGAACACCGTGAGGCAGCGTAGTGGCTGACGACCTCTGCAGGTTGTAGCGTCAAGGGCGTTAGTATTGATATTATGCTTAACTGATAATCGCTTTATACTCGTGGTATTTACTGCTTTAGAATAGCAAGGGTATAATACTAAATCTACATATGATTTTTTTAAATTGTATGTAATACTCTCAATGATATATAAGATCGAAGTTTTTATGATGATACAGATATAAAAAACTATAGGGTCTTCTTACATAAGAGGATAACTAATAACATAACAGAGCAGGTGTATAAATTGCAAAAAAAAATTTAACAAGGTAACACTCACTATATGTACTTAATCCGAAACATATAACGTGAGAACTAGACTATTCACTCTAACTCATTAGTTAAATGTGGGATAACGTGATAACACAAAGAGACACTTTAAAATACAAGACATACTAACCTATTTCATGCAATATATTTAAAATAATATAAAGATTGTGATAATATACATTAGCACTCAATGTGATTTAAATAGCAACAGAGGTTAAATATTACTACAATATTAGTGTTTTTAATACCTGCGAGTTAACTGTAATTCTCTAATAAATTTTAGACATACTTAGGATATAACGAATTTATATGTGTGAATTTAAAATCGAATTTGTGAGCTCCTTATATATATGCGTATGTCTCACGCGGCTATATATTAGTTAGTCAATAATGATATCGGAGTTAATATGACTTGAGGTGCTCCTTCTATTAGATCCAATAGTTGACACTCACGCTCCAAGTAGAAAATCAATAGAATCTTTTCACATGATCACTGACCTGGTTAGCTAGTGAGGTAGTAAAGGTACGGGTTAGGGCTGTCAAGGAGGCGTGTTAGTTTGATTATACTGATATTGTTCACCTAGATTATATCCCCACACTTGAAGGAGATAGGTGTAAAGATACTAGAGATTTTCTACTTACAAACATTTATTAAATAAAATAATAGTGGTCCAAAACAAAGCAATTTCTCCTTCTCCAATCGGGCATTATCAAGGAAATAAAAATTAGTTTTGGAAGTGGCTTTAGAATTTCAACATCCTCAATTTAGTACGTGATACATAGTTGTGCTTTTTGATATCATTAGTGTACTCAACTACATCCCATCTGATCTTTGAGCACAATACGATAATGATGTGAAAACTTCAAACTGCCTATGCCACGAATTTTATCAAGGTAATGTATACAAGTTTAGAATCATATAAATCATAATCACAGTCGAGTAGCCGTCCAATAAGGTCTCACAAGTGTCAACGTATGGTCAGCTACAAATCAGCGCGCTAACTGTTCGCTCGTGACTCATGCGCTTACGTACATTTAGCTATAGCGAGGTAGTGGCACTCGATTTTAACACTAGAGCTCACCAGTGAATCATGTCAACTCCAGAGATATTAGATGCTTAATTTGATAGCTTAGTATATACGATCTAATGTACTTTAACATGACTCTCTGTATTGGTAATACATATTATATATAAATGCTGGCGGCGGCACTACTCACTATCTTTAGTTGTTAAAACTCTAGAAACATCAAAAAGTAGCTACAACTGTTGTGTTGCTTTATAAAAACGAAAGACGTGAGTATTGCCTACAATTGAACGCTAAGCAGGTGTCGAAGTGCAAACTACACAAGATTTATTTGCTTCCATCAGAGCAAGGGTCGGGTGTAGGCCGACTACATATATCAAACGACTGTATCTTGATACATATGATTGCAGACTTATCTCAATAGATGCATTCTAATTAGAAAGAAGCGTGCCGCCACTTAGTCATACATACCTCATATCCTGAATCGTTCACTACTTTAGATATCTCAATGGAGGTTGTGTCACCCGTGCTAAGAGACTACGTGCACACCAAGGACAATTCCATCATTCGCCTTATCGCTTACCAACACGGCACTACCTGCGGTCTATTAAGTTGGGGCTACAGTGGCAGCTATTCCTGGGTGAGACGTTAGCTCTTACTACGGTACATTTCTAACGTCAGATTACTACAACATTTTGGAGCTGTATACTCCTCTGATCTCGGCTTAATTTTTAGGCAGGTAGTGATTTGACATAGAACGAGATATCAGCTTACTAACCGTATACTTGTGTCTTACCCCACACTCCATTCAGGATAAACAACTATATAAAATGAATATGACACAATACAAAATATTTGAACTTTTAGCTTGTTAAAATAACATAAGATACTATTTGAAAGTACAGCAGAAGTCAGAACTAACAAAAAGTAAATATAAAACGCTCATTAACAGCTACTTAGTGATGAATCTTGTTCTAATATATAAAATAGATAAATTATAAATAAAAAAACTAAAAATAGTTTTCAAAGGAAAATAAATATAAACTATATATACAATGCTGTATTGTTTTAAGATGATATTCACGTAAGTTACATACTCAGGAGATAATAACATAAACGTAGCTTTAAATAATATGATATAATATTTGCGATGACTATCGCGTCACACTATGAGAATGTCCACATAAATATAGTGCATACGGGCTAGTGTCGAAATCGTTTATGAAGTGCATATTTATATACTACTATTCTCACTCTACCGTCTCACCATCATAACTCGTGTTTCGACCAATAATGCATTTATTAGAACAAAACAATTTGACTTAGTAATAGTGATTATAAAAGCAGTAGTCTATAACGCTTAATTTATATATTTGATTATATATATATGTGTATATATATATTATAATATAAATAGATGGCTAAATAATTCTAATAATTGGTTTATTTATTATATTAATAATTGATATATTCTAATGTTAGATCGGTTTCAGGATAATATATAATTTGTAGCTATGAGGCTTGCGTGCTTGAGTGTTATGATTTTAATGCGTTAGTGTGTGGGTGCTCGTATATCGAGTGCTCTCTAGAATAGTAGTATATTCTCCTTTGCCACTAACCGTGAAAAATTACAATTTGATTGGTTAGTGTAATTATAATAAGTGATATATTTGTCATTATATTATATATTTGTTATATGTGTAATAGCAGGAAATCTAAATTTTTATTTAATATGTATTCAATTATTCATAAATAAATCGTGAGATATTAATAGTATATATATATTATAATATTTGGGTACTACTACTATAGGTATTTTTTTAGGTAGGTGTTAGAGGTATCTCCTTTTGCACACCGTGAAAAATTTACAACTTTGATGTAGTGATAATAAAGCGTAGTCAAAAATCTTATATTATATTTATTATTGTATTATATATGTGTTATAAATAGAGATGGGAAATCTAAAATATTAGTTTTAATGTGTTATTATCATAATGTTATATAGATCGGTATATTTAATAGATTAAATCAATGTAGGGTGACTACTACTAATGTTAATATATTTTTAAGGTAAAAAGATTATTTATTCATATTAAATCCCCTCATTATAAAGATATATGCAACAACTTTTGGTTTCTGATATTTTTTGAATTGTATAGTGATTTTAAAGCCGTTAAGTCAAGCTTATTATTATATATTATAGTGTTATCTTAGTGAATAGTCAATAGTAAAATCATAATTAATTTTGTTATATTGTGCACTTTTACCTTTACTTAGATCGGTTTCAGATTAATAATTTGGGCTACTAGTAATCTTATAGTGACAGGATGTTGATGAGTATCTCCTTTTGATATATAATAAAACCGTAGAAAATACATTATATACAATGTTATATTTTTTTATTTAATTAAAGCGTATTACTCAGCTATATTTTAATATTGCTATATTTGTATAATAATAAATTATAAGTCAATAACATTATAATAATATCTTAAATCTTGTCCTTTAATATTATTTTCATGTTAAGATTACGTGAGACTGCAGCTTCACAGCCCTTATAATAGAGCCGAATATATATATATATTATATCCTACTACTCCTATAGTAGGTTACTAAATTTAGTGAGCATGTTGAGCTATTGTAATATTAGGTATCTTCTATTTGGTCTAATCAAACCGTGATAAAAATAATTATACTAATAAATTTTAATTAACAATTAATAAAGCGCCTATATATATAATGATAAAGTAACTACTATTTATATTGTTATATATGTTAGAGCAAGGAAAAATAGGTAGGAAATCTAAATTTGTTTTTTATATATTTGTGTGTATGTCAGTGTGTTATGAATCGCGGTGTGTTGTTCAGATGAGTAGATGTTGTTGGGTATATAGATTATAAGTTAACCTCCCTAGGTAATTTAGTGCAGCGTTTTTTGATAAGGTATATATATCATACCTTATTTGACATACAAAGAAATATAAAAATTTTTACAATTATGAATGTATAGTGATTATAATAAGCTATAGTAAGTCAGCTTATTATATTGTTATAGTGTAGTGTAATAGCAAAGGAAATCTAAATTTGTTTATTATAATATGTATTCTATTATATACATTCGGTTTTAGATAATTAATTATTTGGGCTTCCTAGGTATATTTAGGCATATGTATAGTTTTTGAGTATATCTCCTTTGCCACAAACTCACTATTGATAAATAAAATATTTAGTATACAAATTTGATATAATATATATTGATAGTGATTTAGGGATAAAATAGCTACTTAGTAAGTCAATATAACTTATATATATATTTATATTGTTATATTATGTAATAGCTAATTGCAAGGGAATCTAAATTTGTTTTAATATGTATTCATGTTTGATTAGTTATATATATAGAATATATAATTATATTTGAGGCTTACACTATAGGTATAATATTGATTTATAATAGTAGTGTAAGTTTATGCGATGTGATGTAGTTGTGGTTTCGTTTCGGCGCTTGTGTCGAGGTCGTAGTGAGCGTGTGGTGTATAGTGAGGAAATAATATATATTTACACACACCTTGATGTATATATTGTAATATATTGACTAGTAGTCAGTGATACTATATATTGTAATATGTTATATATATATATGTGTCATAATGCATGGAAATCTAAATTTGTTATATTATATAATATAGTTAATATTACTATTGAAATTAAATGTATATTATAAGATAATTTTAAGGAGGAGACTCCTTAATGAAAGTTAAATTTATCAAGTATACGTATAGGTGTTTTGATAGTAGTATCTCCTTATAGCTATAACAACCACGTTTAGAAGATGAGTTGTACTTCGAATATGTTGATATGTGTGCTGTGTAAGTTGATCAAGGAGTAATGGAGATTACCTAAGTAATTTGTAGGAGTTTATCCCTTAATTCCCCTCTTGCATGGTAAATATTATTTGTAGTAAATTATGACACATAAATCATTCACTATCTGTCTTTCAATGTCTATAGAAAATTAGTTTTTCATGCTCTAGATTCCTCCAAGCGCTGTCTAACAAGCTTTCAACTTTGCGGTAAGAGTTTCTCCGGAAGATTTGCGCAGTATTTTATCCATGTCGTGTTGTTTGAATTTCAGTCATTCCATACTACATACGCTTTGGCGACCAAGTAATGTGTGATTATTGATATAGAATAAATTTTATACTAATGAGTTAGAGAATACGAGAGAGAAGCCCTCTATAGACAAAATGTTTATATGCCATAGATTCAGATATAATCTATGAATGTATCGAGATATGCAAAAAATCGCAAAATTGTGAGCTTATTACTATTACATCGTTATTTACAATGTTAACGCTGAAGATCTCCGCGCTTTCAGATAATAATTTGGGGGTCATAAGTAAAATACTGTCGGCATCTGTGTCGAGAGTGTAGATGCCTTCTAAGGTCAAAGGCTCACAGGCATCAGCGATAAGAGACAAATAAAATTCCCGGAAATAAATAACATCTAATTATCTCTCGGTTAAAAATATAAAGTAGATAAAGCGTTAGATACAAGAGAGCTTGAATTCCTCAGTATAAATTAAGTATAATAAATATATGACCGATTATACACAAAACGAGATATATTCTTACAACAGCACTGTCTCCAGATTTAATATAGCCTGTATATATGCGACATTGTCTTAGCGATCGACGTGATCTGGTACTATCTAAATTTGCGTGTCACTACCTACGTTGGTTAACTCACTTATCGATCACAACAGGATCCAAGTAATGAGAAAATACGCGACTTAACCGGTGATGAAAGTATGCTGCCTCTCAATCAATGAGCAAACAATAACTAGGAGCGCTCTAAATGAGAGACAGAGATCAGATAACTCAAGATCCTACGGTGCGATAATACTCGACGCATTAGCAACTGGGCTCTCTAACAAGCTCGGTACACAGGACCCATTGATAAGTGGGCAATATCCAATTGTTTGATGATCGGTATATGTAGTTAATAATATATGTGCTAATGAGATAAATCTCATTAAATACTCTCTTGCTAATTATAATACTGCGTCTCTCATGCGATTGTCAGAATCTCTCATGAGATAATATACTCTTTCGAGAGTGAGATAGAATTTTACGTACCAGATTCTAGATCCCCGCGTAGCCCTCGGCGTAATAAAAATTTAAAAGGCATCGTGATTTGGAAGCAAGGTATCTTCTTATACAACCACACCGTGAAAAAATTTAACAATTAAATAAATAGATAAAGCGTAAGATAAAAACGCTTAAATTATATTAATATAAGTTCAGTTGGCAAAAATACGCTGAGAATCTAAATTTTGTATTTATACGGCATAATATGATTAGCATCCCGTTATACAGATAAAAAATTATGGAAGCAACTCCTAGGTAATTTAGGCAGGATTTATTTAAAGGTAATCCTCCGGAGTCGGAGCCGGTGAAAAAATTTACCACTTTGCAGCCAATAACATGTAGTGATAAAGCGTAGTACAAAATTATTAATATATTGTATATATGTCGTAATAGAGAAATTTCTTTGGAATTTGATCCCATAATCAAGAGTGTCAACTTCTCCGATCAGCGAATAGAGTTGCGCTTTTCATAAAGTATATACAACGACGTACTCAATACTTATAACACACACTATTGGCAACAAGAGTGCGTCTCTACTCCTAATAGGAGGTAATTAGTGAAGCGCGCGCCTGTATTTGCTATGGAGACAGGGTATACTCTCCTATGTCGCACGTCTGAGACACAAGGTAGACACATACAAAAGGAGTTTATACATACTTTATTCTCCACTATACAAATTGTGAACTGCGGACTTTGTATCATAACGCGCCAGATTATGTCAAACGTGCTATCACAAAAACATTATACTCTCGATTCTCTTAGTGAGTGTATTAGGTGTGTCTCCTTTTGCTATCGGGTCCCTGTAAATGAGTGTGAGCCTTCGCATACGGACACCTGCGTAAAGATAGTGTTGATGGGCTTGGAGAGATGACCGTGTTGTGAATGTCGTATATGTCTAGCATGATACTGCCAGGTTAGGCGTTCCACAGATTGAGTCTCCTTTATTATCCTCTTAGTGGAGAGTAGAGCCACTCTGTTCTATTAGCCGTTTAAGGATCGTGTTCGATGAGCTCTGTTCTCAATCTCTGTCAGTGGTCCGTAGGATATTTCCTTCGCCAGACAAACGGCGTGTAGCGCAAACACAGAGAGTCTGGTGACCAATATAACTCTCGTCGTGCTCTCAGTGAGATGAGAGCACGCGCGTGATGTACTAATTCCTAGAGTGAAGGCACAGCACATCCTACTAAACGCAGTTTATTATTTTGATCTCTATGACAAATTGTGAATATAGCCCATCGCGGTATTATAAGTCAATGGGCGCCAATAAATATTATGTAGGCTATTTATCATTTTAAATTAACAGTATTTTACAATATGTTTACTAGGTTCCCGCTTTTACTAGATAATATAATTTAGGGCCTCTATAGTAATTTAGGCAGGTGTGTTTGGTCAGGTATCTCCTTTTTGCTAACCATACCCGTTATAAAAAAATTATATTGTTATTATATTATTGTTTAATATAGTTAGTAATTAACGATGAAGATAACTATAAATCTTTTTATAATAGTGATTATATTCTGTTAGATCTGAGTTTTTAGGTATAATTAATTTATAGGGTACTCCTAGGTAAGTTTATAGGGCAAGGTGTTTTGAGATTTAGTCATCATTCACTTTGAATCATAATCACCGTGATGTTGAGAATATTATACGAATATTTTATGTAAGTGAAAGTAATAGTCAGTAGTCAAGCTTATTTATATTATACATGTAATATCATTTAATAGTAATAAGTACAAGGAATTTTCAAATAAATAATTTAGTTATTTAATGTGATATAGTAATTCATTGTTAGCATCGGTTCAGATTAATAATTTTGTGCTCTACTAGGTATAATTTATTAATAGGCTAGGTGTATTTGTAATATATTATAGGTTTTCCTTTAGCACAAACCATGAATAACTAAATTTTAACCAATTTATTAGAATTAAGTATAATAATAAAGCGTAGTCAAACTTATTATATTGTTATAGATATGTGTCAAAAATAGCAAGGAAATCTAAATTTATTGTTTTATAATTATAATAGTATTTACATATATGTTATAAAATCTATGAGTTTCAATAATAATTTGGGCTTACCTAATAGGTTAAATTAAGCGCATAGGGTATTGTTTGTAGGTATATTACTCCTTTGCACAACCGTTGAAAAATTTACTATAAGCAATTTTGTATATATAAGTTAAGTGATAAAGCGTTAAGTCTCAACTTATTATATAATTTATATTGTTTAAGATCTAATGTGAGTTTTCAATGAGATAAAATCTAAATATATGTTATTAAATGTTATTGTGATTTTTCTATATGTCGATCGGAACTTCAATGTTTAAACATCTTTCAAATAAGGTAAAATTTCTCCTCAAGAAGATTACTACAACGATAGTGTTTGCGATTACGATTGTTGAATTCTGAAGAACGTTGCTAAGAAAAACACCATGCCACAGCGATAGTTAGAGATACTAAAGATACGTGATAGAGAAGATTAAATAAAATGTTCTAGTGAAAAATAAATATGAGGCTATTAAAGACAAAATAAGAGTAAATCAACTGAATAACAATAATTACAAGAAGAAGCCAGTAGAAAAGAAAATGATGGGGTTATCCCAATGAGTGAAAGGAATGTTAAGAAACTTAATGGATGGCCGGATATATTCTCAACATGATGAATATAAGAAAAAAACTTTAAAGACAAGAATATCTAAGGATGTAATAATGCTAAAGAGCAAAGAGGAACCGCCGCAGTAGCTATGATTTTAGCAAATAATGAAGGAAAAGAATTCTGACATAACAAGAAGAAGAATGTATAAATAATGGAAAGATAATAAAGGAAGAAATGTTAAGGATCGTATCTGTTAAAGATGTGACGGTCCACCCTTAGTCGATTGCGCGGTAAAAATACGTGCAAGGAGGAATAAGATGGTATCAATTTTCTTTTCTTCCCATCTCGTTTCAGTAAGGTAAAAATTGTTATATAGTGACAAAATAAAGCTCAAACAAAACCAACTAAAAGACGTCATGAATAGTAAGAACACAAACAAAAGAAAAAGAACAAATAGTGAAGATCCTTAGTGAATAGGAGAAAATAATTAAAGAAGTTTAAGCAACATCAACCACAGAAAGAAGCTCGAAGAGAAAAGGAAAATCCTTTTTCCCTTTATCAAAAGGGTAAGCGAAATTTAATTGATTTATAGCATATAGAATATTTATAATATTGTGAAACTGTTACTAGTATGGTAAAGTAAAGATCAGTAAGGGAGGAGAGATTGAGGTTATGGTGGAGAAGTGGAATGGGAGGTTGATGTTGAAGGAGTAATAAGTTAATTATACATTCCAATTTGTTGACGAGATTTACGGTGGGATTCTAGAGAAACTAATAAGAATCAGAATCATCCGATTCTAGTCAACCATATTAGCCAGCAGATTTCTTTATGGTTATCAACCAGAGCGCTTAAAAAACCTTTGCAAAACAACAAGCCGAGTAACGGACTGTCGTTCTTCCGCATCTTCGCACAATAAAAGCCAAACAACATCTGTCATGGCACCTATTAAGGTAAACCAATAATAAATTGTCGGTTTGTCGCTAAAAGTATAAAGTTACATGCTGCCTTGATCAGTATTATTATTATTATTCATTATTCAGTATTATTTATTATTATTATCATTATATTAATATCATTAATATTATATATTATTATTATTATTATTATTTATACTGAATCATATTTAGGGGAAGAAGAGCTAGAACAACAAATTTTAAGAGAAAGAGAAGAATTGGAAAAAGAGATTGAAGAGAGGTTGATTATATTTTGGGAACATGCAGACAGGCGAAGAAAGATGATGGCGATTCAAATTATAGACCATAAATATTACAAAATCAAAGAAATAGAGAATTCAAACAATGTTGGCAAATTTAAGCCGTGCGTAGACGATCCACTTTTTCAAAATCAATAATTAATATAATATAATCAATAATTAATAATAATCAATAATAATAATAATAATTAATAAAAACCTCCCATTCACGATAATTCAGAATTTTGGCGATTTGATATGGTTTAAACATTAAAAACAAGTAAAAGAAATCCTAACTGGTTAATATGTATTATATGATTACTGATATTATTATATCAGATCAACAAAGAATGATCGGTCTTCCATTCATTGATGCAAATTCTCATTCATATTATTATATATTATTATATTATTATTCATTAATTATTATTATTCATTATTATTACTATACAACTTACACTATTATAATTATGTTATTAATTATATTATTAGTATATTAATTGATTATTATAATATATAATAATTATATTTATTTAATTGACTTTATTTGATATAGGCATATATTATTATATTTTAATTATTTATTATTAATCTATTTATTATTATATTTATTATTATCGTATATCCATTACTATCCATTACCATTACCATTAACCATTTTTTTAAGCTCTCGGCGATCGGATTACATGATGCAGTAGAAAATAAATGTTACTTAGATTTTTATTACTATGGGATTCACTATCCGATATACATATATGTTTTCATAATTAGATGTGAATATTTTATGGTTCTCATTATCATTTTTTAATTTTTATTTATACTTTTTATATTTTTATGTATTTTACTTCATCAAATTCGAAAACAACTCAATTCATCATTATTCAATTATCAATTATTAGCTTATCTATATCTATTTTATCTATTTCTCGGAATACTATATTCTTTCTTTAATTTATAATATCAGAAGATAGTTCGTCTAGCTACTCTTCATATTCGTCTGTTCCATCGTTTGTCATTTACATATTTTTCTTTAACTCAATCTTATCCTATCCACTTCCATCTCTCCTTTACCTTTCCCCCACTCTGTAACCCCGTATTCGTTTTCTCCAACTCCTACAAAGCCCTTCATCGCCCTCCTGTTCCTTGGCACTTCCTTTACATTCTCATTTGGCACCCAACTTGCACCTCTTGAATAATCACCTTCCCCTCTTGTCATTAAGAGACATCGCGTTCAAAAATGCTTTTATTTAAAACATGTTTCATAAAGTGAAAAAAATGAACTTATAAAAATAAAGTCATAGATAATGATATAATAATAATAATAATAAGAATAAAATATAATAATAATTATAAATAATAATAATAATACATAGAGCAAGAGGAAGGTTAGATAACTTAAAATAAAACTAATAATAGATAATAAATAATAGATAAAAATAAAATAAAATAAAAAAAAAATAAAAATAAAAATAAAAATAAAAATAACAAAATAAAAAAATAAAATAAAAATTAGAAAAAAAGAAAAAAAAATCAATAATAATAATTAATAATAATAATAATAATAATAATAATAATAATAATAATAATAATAATAATAATAATAATAATAATAATAATAATAATAATAATAATAATAATAATAATAATAATAATAATAATTAATAATAATAATAATAATAATAATAATAATAATAATAATAATAATAATAAAATAATAATAATAATAATAATAAAATAATATAATAATAATAATAAAATAATAGATAATTAATAAATAATAATAATTAATATAAAATAATATAACTAATAATAAATAATAATAATGAATAATAATAATATAATAACTAATAATAATTACTAAAAAATAAAATTAATAATAATAATAATAATAATAATTAATAATAATTATTAATAATAAATAATATAATAATAAGATAATAATAATAATAATAATAATATTTAATAATAATAATAATAATAATAATAATAATTAATAATAATAATAATAATAATACATATCTTGAAATACAATTTCTTTACTCTTTGAGTAAATAAATGATTGAAAAATGGTTCTTGAATTCTCAAAATAAATAAACAATTAGATATAGTTTTAATAATACAAAAGAAATAAATAAAGTTTGAATATTTAATTAAAATAAGAATATAAAGTATTGAAAATGATAATAAATATATTTTCTTTTCTTTAACTTTTATCTAGAAAGATATATTCTTATTTCTATAAAATCGGTTTTTAAAATTATTGTTAAGAAAATCGGTATTTTAATATGTAGTCATCGGTGATTCTATTCTATATCTATATCTTTATAATATATATAATTTTCTATAAATACATTACTATAAAAAATATCTATAAATAATTACATTATTCATATATTATATCATTATAAATATATTATATATACTTATATATATATATAATTATATATATATATATATAAATATATATAGATATATATTATTATAATACTATATATATAATATATATATATATTATAGATATATATTAAATATATTTTTTTATATATATAAATACATATAATATATCATATATATATGAATATTTTTTTTTTAGATTTTGATATTAATATATATAATTAGATATATAATATATATAATATATATATATATATATAATAATAATATATATATATAATATATATAATATTATTATATATATAATATAATATATAATAACCGCCTATATATTTATATATATATATATATATCTATACTAAAATAATAATATATTATATAATATATAATATATATTATATTAATATATTATATATTATATATATATATATATTATATTATATTCTATATATATATAATAGAACTATATATGTATATAATAAAAAATTAACATTTTTTGAAAATTGGTTAACATTCAGATAATTATTATAACAAGAGGTATAAATAAAAGAACCGAATATATCTTATGTCGAACACAACGTCTCTTACACATGATCTACTAACAAGTCAAAGATACTGCTTGATTAGCTGAATAGTGATATGAGAAGATCATTTCCAATACGGTGAATCGCACATCATTATATACAAGACTATCGTATATTTGAGAGGAATCAGAGACAGCTGTATCACACTAGTAACTGATCTAGTTACAACTGCATAACAAAGTTTCGACAAGTAAGGAACGAGATACTAGATATTAAAAAGTTATCACGAGACAAAATAATAAGCTGTAAAAGAATAATCCAGAGAGGGGGGTATGGGTTGGATGTGAAAATTAAAAATAATTTTTTATTGAATTATATGAATTTATATATATTTTAAAAGAAATATTTAAAAATTTAGCAAATTTGACAACATTACAAAAGACCAGGTTCTAATATAATATACTGAGAGTGCTGATTATATACATATAATATATATATATATATATATATATATATAATATATATATTATATATATATATAATATATATATATATATATTCATATATATATTATATATATATATATATATAATATATATACTATATATATATATATATATATATTATATATATATATTATATATAAAACTATAATAATATATATAATATAATATATAATAATATATAATTATATATATATTATATATATCACTGCTCTCTCTTCCCAAATCCCTCGGAAGTATTACCCCTCTATAAACGCTTCGTTTAACAACTTCCCAAATCCATATTCAATCACCCCCATCTCGGCCTTCGACTTCTTTCATCTTTTCCAGAAGTAATTCTGTCCTATGCCTGCGATTACCATTCACTTTCAACATTCTCACCTATACCCTTACCTCCTCCTTTACAACTACCTCAATCCCCAAAAATACCCTAAATTTCTTCTTTGCACTATCAACGCCAAACAACAGTTTACATCACCACTCTTCATTACTGCCAATGTTATTCAAGATTTTTATAAAGTTTCCCTCCACACCCTCCGCTCGCATCCATTCATTAGTACGAGAAGCACCATATCTATTCATCATTCTATGCAGAATTTCCCTTAATTTAGTATTTTAACCCTTTCGCGCTTCAATTCTTTCCTGGTCCAAACTGTCTCCTTTACCCTCATTTTTTCTTTAGTCTTCCTTTTAGCTAATTTACATATAATTCACAAAATCTTTCCTTTTTTGAATCTCTTCAATTGGGCCTTTTTTAGCACATTCAAAACCACGCCTCTTTTTATTTTTAACCGCTGCATTACCACTTCATTCCACCACTCACTTGGATGTTGAGTTCTTACTTCCTACTTTCACATATTCCACCGATTACTTCTCTATGCACAATATGACAAAGGCTTCGCTATCAAATTATACTCTAGTGCAAAGCATAATAGTAATAGTTTCATTCAACTCTGCCTTCACCAATGTCTCATAAGAATCCTAGAAATTTTACTGTTGTGCGATCTCCAAAATCGTTCATCCTCATTCCTGCCTTTCTAATATCCTATTCGACACACACACTCCCTCCTTCTGTCCTTACTTTCCATTTCTTTCTACACTATCTATGTTCTTTACTTTATCACCACTCCCCCACTCTAGCTACTTATTATTAATCAGGAATTCAATAACATACCTAACAATGCCTACATGCTGCTATCTTCTTTTTCCACTCCATTCACAATAAGATTGCGCCCATCCCCTAATTATTATGCAAGCATTAAAATCTAATATACCTATAAGACAATATAAAATGCAAAAAAGAAACATCTTATAAATTTCCGAGTTAGTAAATAATTTATATGCGCAACATCGCCCAAATTCTCCTCACTTAATATAATCTATACTACAGTTATATCACAAGATTTTCAACACGTTAATCATTATATTCATTTATGACCTCCAATCGAAAAAAAATCATTATGATCCCATACTACTTTTATCTAAATAATTCCCATTATATTTTATTTACTGACATCATTTTTGAGCCGATTACACCAACTAAAAGTGTACTTTATGCCAATACTCTTAGTTGATTTGATTAAGGAAATTATTAACCATATGTAATTCTAATGTGACAATCCTTTAATACACAACAAAAATACCGCCTCTTTCTTTCACAGAAATCAAATCATCACTATTTTGTACCAAAAAAAAAGGAAAAAGAGTAATCTTACTCTAGTTAATCTCATAAGAAAGGCTATCTTGCTTGGGGCATCCACGTTAATGTTTACTTTTATCAAGTAACTGTGTTTTCGAGTTAGCTTCATAATACCATTTGCCCTTTATTTTGAAAGTCACCCATTCAGACCATTTATCGGTCTGGCCTCAACAGGTCCATCAGTAATCTGAAGCGCTCCTACGTTAACAATCCAATCCCAGTAAGATGAAGAAAGAATCTATATCACATATTGGCGATTGGTTTGGTACTCCCCAAGAAAAGTCGCGACTCCTCAGTAGAAAACACAGATATCCCCTCAGGATAAACATAATGAAACGTCAAATAAAATTGTGCACAACGCAAACCATATCACATATGACCTATAGACCTGTTTCAAAACCTTAACATTTTGTACTAAATCACTTAATCTGAAAGCTCTGTATTAAGAATACAAATATCTAGATATCTTACAACAAGCCCGCGAATAATTTACCACTCATTAGCTTTAATCAGTAATAGGAAATTCTAACTACTAAATATGATCGTTTGTACCATCTCAATGCTACAGTCCAAGGCATAGAACTGCGCATATCTGGCTACCAAACTTTCAAGATCCACCTATAGACACAGCGCAAAATAACAGCCCTCACGACGAGACATGCATTACGACATTCTCACACATCACAGAACATATCATTTTCACGTTTCCCTTTCCATCTTGGAATATATCCTCAAGATACAGCCCGAAGAGTAAAAGAGCAAAAGTGACGAAATTTGATCCCATATAATATAAACCTATAAAATTCATGCAGATCCAATTTCAACGTAACGAACGTCATCTCACGCTTCACCGTCACAATCAAACATTAATATCTGATATACGTGTATATAGAAGAGGCCAGAATAATACACTTAGCAGTACCCATACGGATTCATGTACAAATTTACGCCGAAAGATAGAAGATCGCTTTGCGAGCAGACAACCGAACACAAAAACCGAAAATTTCCCCCTCGCGCTATTTATATTCCATCTCAGTATGGAGCGTCATATCATTTAGTACCTCACAGCGATCGAATAAGTAGAAGAGTTCACCGCCACGACTTCAGAGAACGACCACAGCAACTCCCATGCTGACGCGACCCCCGAATCCTGACTTGTATACTCCACCCGCGATCCGTTCGAAGGCTATCTACGATGACGATACGAAACTAGAATACAAATGTTTACCCCTCTAGATCGTTGGATGGAACCGAAAACCCATACCAACCAAAGTCGGAATATTTTATATCGTACTCTCCCACATAGTAGATATCGCAGTATTTATTAAGTAAATTTTTTAACAGATGGTTATAATATAAGTGATATCAAATGTCATTTTATTTTATACTACTTTATAATGTGATGCTTGTGAGGTTATATTTATTTTGATTCAGAGTCGTACTTCTACAATCCAGTATACTAAGAAGAATTCAGGATGATGTCCAGTTTGCACGATATTGGAATATACAAGGGTAGCGAAGTTATACTAAATGCAAACAATATCTAATGGTCAGCGATAACTCAAGATTATTGTCTAACGCATACGTAAGGTGCAGCAATCCCCTGTACTTCCGATCCGCCAATTAAGAACAACTGAATACTTCCTTTAGTTAATTCATAGCCCCTACTCAGAATTTACACTCTCTCTCACTATATAAGGCGTATGACCAGGGGTACTAACTCATCACTTGCGAGTCGCGCTACTCTCCGCTCTGTTCATTTTAGGCTGTCTCTTACACACGCAGGATATTATCAAACTATCGATATTAATTAAGGTATTAATAATATTACTCAACTATAACATTATTACATAATGGTTGTATATATCATATACCCACCATCAAATAGATGATTAATAATAGACTATATGTAACTATATATATATATATATAAATTATAAAATAATATATATATATATATATATATATAATATATTAATAATATATAGCATCAGTGGCAATTTGTGTTTATAATCTATTATAATATTATATATATATATAATAATAATACGTAGTATCCTTTCAAATGTAATACGTTTAAAGTATAACTATTATATATATAAATATAAATTACGTCTACATACTAGTTGTTGGTGGATCGTAAATGGATTTATATATTTCTAATTCGTATATTGCTTTTTATAAAATTATATAATTTTTACTATAAATGAATATTTTAAATTTTGGTTCTGTAAAATAACAGAGTATCTAGATATATATATAGTAATACTAACGATTATTACTATTAAAGTTAATAACACCTATAATATAGATATAGTACTTCTTATATTAATATATATACTATCTATATATATTTATATATTATACATAATAATATATATTCTTATGACAACGCTATATTATGGTCAAGTATATATACTTATATTTTAGTTGAGCATGGAGCCAGTACTTATGAGATGGTTTATAGAGTATGCTCATAATTCAACATAAAATATTTTTTAACTACAAATAAATTGATACTTAAAATTAATGTTAAAAATTTTTATGATAGTCATAAAATAAATTTATGTAATAAATAAATTTTAAATGATAGATTATTAAAACAGATAATAAATAAATTACTATTATTTTAAATCAAACAGCGAACATACAATCAAAAGATTGATAAGAGATAAGTTACTATAAAAGTTATATAAGATTTCTATATCATATATATGTGTATAAAGTTCAGTTCTTTTGGGAAAATATTTATAAACAACTAGAAATATTATATATAAAGAGACACACAAATTTACGAATATGCACAACAACTAGAAAAACCCAAATGGTGCTCTTATAAATTTCCGCTCCTTACAATAAATTTATTTGAGTGACGTAGCGGCAAAAACTAAATTATCAATGTCTTGTTTGACATTAAATGAAATAAAATATTTATTTATACTTGAAAATGAAAGAAGCTGCTATGAATAATTTCTGGTCTAAAAGTGGGATGTTTCAACGCAGTTGGGAAATATGAAGATTATCTCGCAGGGCTCTTGTGAATGCTGGGAACCTTCTCTGCACATTTTTCCTTGCTTCCAGGTGAACGGACGCTCAGTTAGTTTAGTAAAGTACATCTGTGAGTTCAGACACCCACCCTGCATTCCATGCGGGACACGGTGTTTATAGAATGAGTTATAATAATAACTAATAATAATAATATTCTATATCAATAATATATATATTATATAATTATATATATAATATATTATATACTATATATAATATATATATAATATAAGATTAATATATATATATGATATGATAGATATGAAATTATATATATATACTATATTGTGTAATATAAGAGCCATTTATAGAGGAATAAATGTTGAGGATTTGAGGAGAGAAGTGTAATAACCCTCATTATCTTATAATGAGAAAGTAAAATTGTGTATAGAGGGAATAAAGGGAACTTGAGTGTAGAGTAATTATATCTATTTTATTATTAATAGCGGAAGGTTAATCGATTATTTATCTTGATAGGTATCATTGATCATAAGTTCGGATCAATTATATATCATTTTATCAATGCTATCATTATCGCAGTTATCAGGAGTTATTATTCATGTTTGTGTTGTTTGCCATATAATGTATATTTGTTGCATTCAATATCTTGGCCCTGAAGGATACTTATTTACTAAAATTTTAATGGTTGTGGAACATGAGAATATGTGCGTCTGTCATGTCGTTAGAAGTAACAACGTGGTTATATATATTTCACGGGAATTGTGAGTATGCATGCGATAATGGTGGTATTCAGAATTCTATTTACCATATCTGAGGATATCATTAGTGATGGGATGAATGGGTATTAAATCCGTGAGAACTATGTGAGGTGGACCAGAGAATGGAATATAATAAATTTATCAGTATTTACAGTACTGTGTATTGATGCTGATTCGAGGAGACGGTCCTAACGGAAGCCGAACTATAGATTAAATGAGTTTGCGTAGTTAGATCAGGGCGCGTGCCTTGATGTATTAAAACAAATGTTACTATGTAGATAGTATTAATTAACGTTCTCCAAATAGGTCATGGGAATTACAGGCTTGTCTCGTTAGGCCATTCTAACTAACGAAAGTTTGTCGCCAATCCCAAAATGTTCGAGAGATTGTGTTATATTATATGTGCCTCTTACTACCTCCGTAGTGTTATACAATCTAGATTTGATGGGATGGATAATCCTAGCTTTATATTATAAATTTTTTTTTTTGCTGTACGTTGTAAATATGTCGATAATACTTAATATCGTTGTTTACGTGTTATTTATCTTATTATAATGTTTAATAGTATAATAGATTTAAAAAAAAACATTATTCGGGAGAGTGAGGCGCCAATTATGCATCTTGAGTGCGGTGTCATCGCATGGTATATTAGGTAAGCGATGCGTTCAATTTATAGTTAGCGTCGAGGTTGGAAGTTATATAAAAGGTATGTGTTAAATTAACTAATTATGGTACATGATGAAAGTACTTAAGAAGCTGGCACTATCTAGCTGACTAGCTGACTATTCTGGTTTGTGATCTCATTATCGTGACTGATGGTCTTAATTATTTATAATAATTATATATAATGTAATCATATATTATAAATATTTAAATAATTTTTTTATATAATGATAATTTAATTAATAATAATCTGATTGAAATGAAACTGTAAATATGGTGTCTCAGTCTCATTATTTGGAATAATTATATAATGTCTGTAGATATTAATAATATTATGAGATATATATAATGTAGTATTATATGAAGATTACGATTGTCACGATTATCATTCCATTTCTGAAATAAGACAAGCTATCTTTTAGTTATATTATATCATTAATTGGTAGAAGAATCAATAAGAGTGCAGATATTTATTTTAAATATTAATTAGATTATATTAATAATAATAATATTATATTAATAATATAATAATTATAATAATTATTATTATTTAATTATATTATATATATTTATTCAATAATTAAGAACAAATTTAAACCATAATGATAATAATTTAATAATTAATAATTTAATAATAATTTTTATATTAATATATATAATAATAATCTAATAATAATATTATAAATTAATATATATATAAATTAAATTTAGAGGAGATATTATAATCGGTAAATTCATAGGTGAATTAATGTAAATTAATAATAATAATAATTCAATAATTAATATAATAATGCTCGTAATAATTAATAAGTAATGATAAGTCATATGATTGTAAATAATAATTAAATTAATATTCTCTATATAATAATTAATTTATATGAATTGGACATTATTTAATGAACTATTTGATGAGTAATAGATTGATTATAGAATGTTTTCTAATAATTGATTATAACTAATGTATGAAATTGATATAATAGATTAATAATTATAATAATAATTAATAATTTAATAATAAAAATTTTAATAATAATATTTATTTAATTTATAATATATATAATAATGAATGGGGGGGGGGGATGGGGGGGGAGTGAAGTGGAGGATAGATGTAATGGGCAATAATAATGGAATAAGTCAGGGATGTGTTATGTTTTTATAAAATTTCAAAGAGATTAATAATTATTAATCTTAATAATAATTAATATTCAAGGTCAAAACCAGGGGAAGTGTTGATGGGGTCTGAACCTCTGCCCCCCTCCCCCGAAATTATTTAAACTGCCAAAAAAATTTTAATTACTTGAGCCTATTATATTTTAAAGAATAATGAAATAATAACCAAAGGAAATTAATATGTGTATATTATATTATTATTGATAATTAAAAGCTATATTTGTGGTTTCGTGAAAATTTCCTTAGGTCCTAGTAGGCTGTTGTAAAAGCATAGCAGAGTATATAGTATTCAACGATGATATATAGTATTCAAGTATGATATAGTATTCAACGATGATATATAGTATTCAAGTATGATATAGTATTCAACGATGATATATAGTATTCAAGTATGATATAGTATTCAACGAAGGTTGAAATATATAGAGACCTTCTGATTGAACAGAGAGATGTGGTAGCATATAAGGTTTTTTCAAGCTGTCAATTTATAATATCCAGATTTCGGTGTTTTGTTTGGAGTATGGTTTGTCATGTTTGTTCTGTTCACAGTAATGTGGAGTTCAAGGCATTATAAACTTATTTTCAAGGTGTAAACAACTGGGCACTATTGCTGGTCATCAAGGCAGGTAAGTGTAGGTTATTTTAATTTGATAAAAATGACGAAGATTTCCAAAATAGACATCAATAGATGGACAAGTGATTAACCCTCACAAAATACGAAAAACCAGCTGGGTGGAATAATCGATTTATTATCAATTTATTATCGATTTATTATCGATTTATTATCGATTTATTGTTATGTTTTAGAGAATTTCTTAAAGTAATTGTCGAAGTTTTAGTAAAAACTTGAGATGTTTTCTAAGATATTTGTTAATCTTTTTCAAAAACTCAAAAATCTTTTTGAAAATCTGGTAATCAACGGATGTGATTTTGGTTGTCAAGTTAATTGTGACCTTCGGAGCTTTTAGTCTTTTCTTCACTTCTTCGGCATTACATATACTTACAGTCACCTTTTTCATATTTCCGGCAGTCTTTTTGTATTCTAGCTAACTGATTTTAAAGTTATCTTGAGGAAATGGATGTTTGTTATGAGAATTTCGTGAACTAAACGAATGATGAAGCAAGCATTTTTGCAAGTTGCAATTAAAGTTCTGTTCTATTTTGATTGATTTGAAGTAATGAGAAGGGCCGGCACTTCGATCTGAATTCCATGTAAAATGAATAAAAACAAAGTTCAATTAAAATAATCTTTTTTCTTAAGTGGTCTTTTTTACGAGTTAGAGGTAAAGGTTGCAAGTTCCACAGCCACTTTACGCATCTTAGTAAGAGTCATTCCAATTTTCGAAATCTAATTAAATATTTTAAGATTTTATGAATAAATTTTATTACAACAATCAAATTTGGATTTCGTTTAATAGATTCAGGCATCTATTTCTTCATTCACACTGCATTCCAGAAACATATATCTTCTTCTCCGGTGAATTTAGGCTCAAACTATATTTTCGTCATTCTACAGGAAAGAAAAAAGATAAGCAGAATTAGTTGGAATGAAAATATTCTCATAAGCTACATTCGGAATTATGAAATGGTTAGGAAATTTATCTTCTTATAAAGATATCAACATTTTGTTGTTTATAGTGTAGAAAAGACATTTTTTTGGTTTTATTTAAATAACTTGGTATTTTTTTAATTTATTTAGCGAACTGGATATATGGGAATTTTTTATTCCCTTTTATTCAGGAAATTCTTTGGTTGGTCAGTGTAATTTTTAATAATATAAATTTAATAATATTAATAATAATACTTAATAATTGGAATAATAATCAATTAATAGAGTAATAATAATAATAATAATAAGTATATATATTGTAATAATAGTAATATTATATTTACCTATCAAGAATATTAATGTAAATTTTTTCAAATAATAAAAAAAAAAAATGATTTATTTTAATAATTTATATATAATATTATATATTTAAATACGCTATAATAATAATATTAATTAATTTAATTATTTTAATAATTAGTGATAATATATAATTAATTGGTCATGTATATATAATAATTAATAATAATAATAATTAACTATTTTATTTAATATTAGATTAATGTAATAAATTTGATTCCACTGATCATTATGCAATTTAATATATTTGGTGTTTATTTATTTTTTATTTATCTTCATTATTATTTATTTTTTATTATTATTTTTATTATTGGTATTGATTTAATTAGGGGATAATCCATGGTATTATCTTTAATAATATTGATAGATTTAATCTTTAGCTAAATAATTTTAATAATTTTTTTTGAGGAAATTAATCAAGAGGAGCCAATCTGGAATATATTCCAGTGTTTATTTATTGCCAAGATCATTATTATTAAATAATAAATCTATTTATAATTGGCTTTGAGGCGATGTAAAATATTTAATGATTAGAGGTTTTTTTGTGGTGTAATTAATGAATATTTATAATAATATATGAATAATTGAATTAAAATATAATAATCTAATAATAATTATATGATTTAGTGGTTTTATAGTGTAATTAATGGGGTATTGTATAACAATAATTAGATATATATATTAAATAATATAAGTGCTATGATAATAAAAGATTCTAATAATGAATTTATTATAATAATATGTGGTATCCGGTGGACGAAAAATATCTATATTATTATTAATTGTGGATTATTATTAAATTATTTATTTTGAGTGCTTTTAATGTATTGTGGATTATTATTATTTATTTATTATTATTTATTGTATTATTATTTATTTTGATTATTATGTTGAGTTTTATTTTATTTGTTATTTAGTTTATTTTTTTTATTCATTATTATTTTATTATTATTGATTATTCATTATTCTTCATTTTTTACATTCGTTTTGTATTCATTATTCATATTTCTTTATCACTTTCATAATTATTTGAATAAACAATTTATTCTTGAAGAAAATGAGAGTAGTGTGTGTAGTCGATTCATAAAGCGCTAAATGTTAAGGCAGTTTACGGTAAATTGCAATGAATACATTTAATTAGTAATAAAAAAATTTAACTATTCCAAAAACTAGTAAAGGTAATAACGATGACAATTGCAACAGTAATTATCTTTTTCCTCATAAAATGTGGTACATTAATGTGTCAAAATATCACTTAATACTATTTCCTGCAGTCTCGAGAGGTATTTAACAGTCATTAAAACTGCAGTTATATAAATAATAAAAAGAGTATTCAAACTAATACTTTCGAAATTAAAAATGGCAATCGTTTGGGGAACCGGGCCCCCCCCGGCGTTGCACTCCACTTAACAATTGTATTGTCAATATTAACAACCGTTTTAAGTTATAGAGTAAAATTAACTTTGGCTGCCACTTGATATTTTTTGGTCTATTGTAAAGTGCTTGTGTCTTTAAATGGCTGTTTTATACAATTTCAACTCGGTGTTTTAAAAAAAAAGGAGTAAAAATATAAAAATAAATTAAAAATAAAAAATAAAAAAGTAAAAAAAAAAGTATTTCTTACTCTTCTACTAAATTAACGTGACTCCTTAATTTTGATACTTGTACCATTATCTTTGTTTTGATATATTTATTATATTTATATTATATATATTATATATTATATTATATATTATTATTTTTTATGTATTTATTATATTATTATTATTTATATATATTATATATATATATTATTTATATTATTTATATATATATATATATATTATTATATATATATATATATATATTTTAATTTATATATTTATATATTTATATATATATATAATATATTATATATATATATTTTAAGTATTATTATTTATTTAATATTTATTTATTTTATATATTTTTTTTATTTATTATGGAGAAATAATATATATTACATAATAATGATTCAATAGTTCTATAATATTAACAGATATATTATTAAGGGCTTATATTAGGGTTTAGGTGGTGGTAATACTATATTATTGATTATTATATTTATATATATATATATTATTTTATTTTTATATTTTTATATATTATATATAAATTATATATATTTATTTTAATAATTTTATATATATATATTATTATCATTATTATGTATTTTAATATATTAGTTTATATATATAATGGATATTATTATTATAGTTATATTATTGTTATTATAGTTATTGTTTTGTTATAGCAATTATTTAGGGTGTATAGTGAGTGGTTATATATTAGTTAGTAGGGTATTTATCGTTTGTATGAGGCGTGTTTATCAGTAGAGTGCGTATGAAACATTTTATCAAATATAAAGATATTTGTATAATGGTGGTTAGATATTTGGATGGTTATATTGTGATAGTAGGGGGTGTGGGTTTGGTGGTTGGTACTGAGGTGGTATTGATCTAGTGATTGTTGTGAGTATGGTTTTTTACATATATGTAAATACCATATGTATAGTGAAGTTTATTATATTCGTTAAATATATATAATATACTAGTATATGGTATTATTTTATATACTTGAAAAAACATTTCTTACGCCTTCATCTTATCAAATAATGAAAATCTAATCTTAAAGGACAAGTGTTCCATCAAGAACATGGTTCATTTTGGAAATTGGGCAGGGAGTTGGAGGAGTCATTTCGTCAACTGTATGACTTAGTTATTAAAATTTTAGATGTGGTGTTGCACTGGTCCTTAGAATTTGATTTATGGGTGTATTACACTGGGGGTGTGGGAGTTCAGAGGGTTTATGGGTTGTCCCCGCTTAAATAGTTGGTTAGGAACTTTCGTGCTTTGTATGTGTAGAAGACTTGGTTTCTGAGAATAGACGAATGTTAAGATGGGAGATGATGATTATGAGCGCAAAGTGTTGAATAAGTTAAAAAAACTTCCCCAAACTAAATAAAAAAAGTTATAAACATATAAAAAAGAAAAGGACTAAATAATAAGCTAAACAGTAGATTTTAAATATGCTAAACAGTAGATTTTAAATGTTACAACGGAAATACAAAGAATTCATAAAAATAATAATAAAAATAATAATGTTGACTTATAGTTAGAGAATATAGTAGAGTAGGAGTCCTCTTTGGAAGATCTGGAATAAAAAATATTTGTTTGTAGAGTCGAGAGAGAATTTATTTATGTATTTCTGTTTGGACTCTCTTCATAGGTAAGAGGGTTTTGACCTCAGGTTAATTGAGTCAACGACAAGTAATAAATAAATATTCTTTATAGATTTTTTAGGTGGACTTCGGGGTTTAGTATTAATAATTCGCGGTTTATCGGTTTTTAGGTTAGTGAATTTATGTGCTCAAGCTTTATTAAGGTTAAGTGGGCGGGGAGTTGACTTTGATCAGAATTTTCAGTCTTTGTTAATATTCTTAAATATATATATTTATTTTATTTTATCATATATATATGATATATATATATATATATTTATATGTATTATATATATATTATGCATATTTTCTACTAGTATAAATTTTACTTTTAATATCAACCAATTATATAGTGCATTTGCTGATTGTCTTTAAGGTTATTATATGTGGTTTTTTTATTGGAGAGAGAGATTGAGAGAGAGGAGATGTAGAGAGAGATCTCAAGACAGTCAGACAGAAGACATGTACAGACAGACAGGACAGACTATGACAGACATGACAGACAGACAAGTTAAGCGAGATTATATACTTTATGTATATTTAATTAATCGGAGTTAACTTAAATCTTAACTTGTGTCATTGTGTTTTATGAAGTAAGTATGATGTTAAATTATCTTCAATAGCTATTATTGATTTGAACAATGTCATTGTTTTAATTTGTAGTAGGACTTCTGTTGAAAGTAGAAACATGTCGTTTGAGGCATGAGTAATGAATAAATATTGATAAATGTTGTTTTGCGTTTTGGTCGATTTTTGTGTTTCATTATGAAATTATTAAAAACAAGTTTTTGAAGAAGAAATCAATTTGAACGCTCCATTAATATTTGTTACTAAATTTGACTCCGGTACCCTCCTGGCTCCAACACTCTGTTTTGCTCCGGGTTTTGACTTCGGTTTCCGACTCCGAATTCCGACTCCGGGGTCCGACTTCGGGTTCCAACTCCTGGTTCTGACTCCGGGTTCTTCCTTCGGGTTCCAACTCTGGGTTCCAACTCCGGGAATCGACTCCGGGTTTCGGCTCCTGGTTCCGATTTTTTCTCGGTCTGCCATCTCTCTTTAATATTTTTCGATTTCTTTGGCCTTTTTGTTTTCGCTTGACTCTGTCTGGAGGTTCCGACTTCCGGCACTCCACCCTTTTTTCATAAAAATTGCTGACTCCCGACTCTTCCGCTCCGACTCCTTACTCTCTCTTCTAACTACCTTTGATCTCCCTGTCTTTTGCTCGGACTCGTACGGGTCTCCGACTTTTCGGGGCGCTGGGTTCCGACTTTTTCCGATGGCCGACTTTCGGATAATTCGTGCTTGAGACAATGTTATTCTCGCTTGTAACTCATTATCACTAATTTTATTCTCGTTTAGTATATTTCGCGCTTCACTGTGTCTTTTTATTCAGTTATTTGATATCGCTGCTGGCTGGTAAAATTTGGTTTTTTATGGTTTCAATTAGTAAGTAGTGATCTTTTCTTTAAGCGATGTGAATTAATAGAGGGGCACTAATATCATTCTTTCGAGCGAAGCAGAATATTCTAATTCGATGTTTCGCACCTCTGTTAATCGAAATGAGAATTATGTTTTCTCTGGACCTGTTAGAGTCTCTAAAAAAAGAAAACTGTCAATGAATGAAAGATTGCCAGACAGAATCTACAAGAGTAATTTGATTAACCTTCCATAAGACACAAAACCTTCTGAAATTTGGATAGCAAAATCATGTGATCGACAATATTATAAATAAGTTAAAAAAAAAAAGATTTAAAAATCTCCCTTTAACACTCCTTTCTGAAGCTGGATTTAAACCAAGGGGAGGTTTTGTAGAAAATTATAAGGACTCAATGAAGATTGAGAAACTCCCTCAAGGCTGAAACACTGGTCATTCAGAATGTTCTGAAGAACGAAAAATGGAGTTGCATTTCAACAACTTCCAAGTAGATGCCAAAAAAGCCTTAACTCCCAATTTACACATGCTTATGCAGGTTGATCTAGACCTGCCTATTAGCACAACTGGTTGTGATAGAGGTTTCTCCTCCATGCGAAGAATCAAGCAATGGCTAAGGACAGAGATTAACCAGAACTAATTTACAAATTTGTCTCTGCTTAATATTGAAAGCCACTTGAAACAACAGAATGGGACAGCAGAACAAGTTAGAGTCACGTATTTTTTTCAGTAATAAAAATGTTTTTCTTTTGTTTATATTCTGAATCTTTAATGATCTTATTCTCTTACTGAAGTAAATGAATAAATATTAATTAACAGTATATAATTAATTAATTAATAAATACTTTAGAAGTCTTGTGTAATGGAGCTTAACATATGTCTTTAAAAAGATCATGGGTTCGCTTTTTTATACTCCCTTCGTTTGTTATTTTTTAATTTATCAGGATTTCTTTCACAATTCTCCGATTTATAACAGTTTCTGCTAATAGTTTACTTCTGCAGTTTCCTGCTTGTATATGCCGGCTAATTGATTTATATACAAATGAAAATAAAGAACGAATCGTTATGTAAACCTATAAACAACGCGACCACGAGGTTCAAATTTTTGAACAAATATTTCTCTTGCTCGGGCTTGAGCTCTTTACTTTTTAACAAAATACTTTTTAAATAAAAACACATACATGTGCCTCTTATAATAATAAATATTAAAAACGTAATAACAAATTTTCTAAGGTACTTTGGTGGCACTTTTTGTATTGGCCTCTGTACAAAAAGTTATTTGCAATAATAGGCTGTTAGATGATCATTGATTTCCTTGCAAACAATTTAATCATCAACAACATATGTTGTTTCTGATGTTCGTTAAGTGGTTCTCGTTTATTTGTTTTTGCATTAAAACATTAGTGAAAGAATTGATCATATATCTATGCCTTTTTTCTTCTTCTTTTTTTCCTTTTCTTTCCTTCCTTTTTTCTCCTTTTTTTCTTCCTTTCTTTTTTCCCCTTTTTTTCGGTAATCTGTTACAAGTCTCTTCTAGGCTCACTTTTACTTGCTTGCATAAGTACTGTTCTTTATACTATGAATGGTCTCTTTTGTTTTCATCTAACTTATTTGAGGTCTTAGCGACTTTATGGTTTTATTGGTTTTGATTTATTTTATTTGTTTTCCGATTAAAATAAAAGTTTTAATTTAATAGTTTAAAACAGTAAAAAGTGCTTAACTTTCCTAAATTATGACAATTTCACTTTCTGTCCTTCATTACTTTGCCTTGTAGGCTTTATAAGAGGTTTACGACATCTTCTTTGATTTTAGGCAGCTTTGTTCCGTCATTTGGATAGTAAGCATTTCATATCTAAAGAAATCACATGTGGTTCACATAATGAATTATAGTTAACATAAGTCATAGTTTTCAAGGAGAGATTCAAAGGGAAATCGTACTATTAGTAAGTATTTTTAGTTTTTAATAGACGTGTTACATTTGCGTGTTAAAAACTATTAACCGCAATAGTAATTTAGTTCCAACTTTAAAAAGAGAACTTAAATATATACTATTTTTTATTTTAGCTTTATTAATTATAATTTCCATTCCAACTTTCCTAAATATAATTTCAATCATAACTTTCTTAGATATAATTTGTATTCCAACTTTCCTAAATTTATTTCCATTCATACTTTCTTATATAATTTAGGTAATTTCAATATGTCAAAGTTTAAATCTTGAAATATTGATGGATTTTTAAATTATATCTGATATTTTTAAAGATAATCTGCCATATTAGTATAATTCGTACTTTTTTCTATTCAAGCGAATATTTTTTCCATTTATTTTTATAGTTCGGTGGTAAATGTTACATGGGGTTTAGTTACATTTTTTTGCATATTTTTAACGTGCGGTTTATTGTTTTTTTCGAATTTGACTGTGCAATTAAATATATAATACTTTCTGTTCAATATTATTTTCACATGTCTTTTTATTCTTTATACTTTTTCAAAATTTTTTATTCAGCATTTTCATAATTTAATTAAGTCATTCATCATTTTTTTTGGCCTCTGTAATTTTGATGGGTATATATAGTATTACTATTGGGTATAATTATGATATATTTTTTTTTATGGTGTTTTATTTTATATATATTTATTAATTATATATAATATTATATACTTTTATTATAATATATTTTTTTCTGGTATATGAATTATTTTATATTTATTATTTTATTTTTATAGTATTGTATTAATATACATTTTATATAGGTGGTAAGCTATATCACAGATTTCTAAGTTATTATATTTTTGTATTATTAATTTATTTTTTGGTAGATGTATTATTATTTATTTGTATATCGGGTTTGGTTTTTTTTATATTTAACTAGTAGCTATTGGGTTTAATATTGAGGTATGTAATTATTTATATACGGTTATACTATTTTAGTGGGTATGTTGATTTTATTATTATATATATAGCTATATTTTAAGAATCCATTATTTTTATGATTTATTTGTAGTTTGTGAATGTTTTTATATATGTAATATATATAATATATATTATATATATAATATATATATATATATATATAAGCGTAAATTGGAAATATCAAAGTCGTTTAATAAGACAATTGGAAAACTTCAATTCCTTTCTTTCTTTTTGTCTTTGTATAAATAAATTAAAATTACTTCATCTACCGCGATAAATGTTATCTTTTAAATCTGTATAATCTGACAGTGCTGTTTTGTTTTGTGTTTCGAGCAAATATATATGATATTGATGATATGCTCCTAGTAAATTTTTTAGATATCATCGTTTGACGTCATGATTTGGTAGGGGTTAGTGTTACAGGTTCTTCTGTTTTGGGCTTATTTCTATTTAAAAGCAATCTTATTAATTAGGCGCTTTTGCTCCTTTCTTTCGTCAATTTACCTTTATTGAAACTGAAATTTTGATGTGGAAACCTTATTAACTTAAGAGATGGAGAGCTTATTGATATGACAACTTTTTCATATATTTGTGAGAGGAAAAAAACTACATAGACTATAGGGGTCATTTTCGTAACATTCATGTTCGTCTGCCATTTTCGTTCCTTATTTAATGGTTCTTTTTTTTAATCCGATCCCAAAAACAATTTACAAGTTTAAAATAAATGGAAAAAAATATGTTAGACTACTAGAGAGAGAGTCTTTTTGAGAGAGATATGATTGATGGGTAGTAGAGTTATGTTAAAGTAGAGAGAGGGAGAGATGGAGATGAGAGAGAGAGTGAGGATGAGAGAGAATTTTGAGAGATGAGTAGGTGATCGATTTGATGTTTTGTAGGGATAGTAGTTTAGTTGGTATGGTGGAAGTAGGATGTTCGTGGGTTCGATGGAGTGTTAGAGTAGGTTTTTAAAATCACTTGTGGGTAGCGTATGGTGTGAGAGAGGAGAAGAGAGAGAGGGGAGAGAGATGAGTAGAGAGAGAGAGTAGAGTAGAGAGAGAGACGCATGGGAGAGGTGATGGGATTAGGGTACGATTACACATGTAATGTTCGGGTCGGGTCCGAAGTATTTAATATTAGAGTTATTTATATGTGCAATAGGAAATAATAAACAGACCGCTGAATAAAGATGCGTGGGATTGTTTTTGTTTATGAGCATTTAGATAAATTAAGTTCTGTTTGGGGAAGGGCGTGGGATTTAGAACATTAACGCTTGTATATTATTTACGTTGGTTTATTGAAATCGTTTGATTGGAACAAAAGTAAATTCGAATTGGCTGGTTGGAAAACATGCTGTTTTTATATGTGAAGGCCTCATCTTAGGGCAGCAATTAATACTTAATTTTTTTCTTCTATTTTCACCCAAATGGTGATAAATTTGTAAACTGTCAAATTTCACGAGAGTGGGATGGGGAGGGTGGTGTGGGTGGGGTGGGTGGTTTCGTGTCGGTAATTATATGTTGACTCATGATATTTAGTTATTATGTGTGTGGGGGGGTTGTGTTTTTTGTTATAGAGTTTATTATGATTATGTAGTATTTGTTATGTATGTTGATTATTATGGTTTTGGAGGGGATTGATTATTAGTATGTTATATTCGTAGATTTTGGTGGGTGTGGGTGTTGTGTGTGTGTGTGTGTTGTATCTATTATATCTATTATATCTTTCTGGAGTTTTTTGTGAGGTTCTTTGTTATATCTACAAATGTTTGATAACGATTTTCGTCATCTTGTTTATATTTTATAGTAGTTGTTATTTGGTTAGTTATTATTGTTTATTTTCATTATACTATTATATTATATTAAATTATTTATTTATTTTATTATATATATTATTTATCTATTTATAATTTTATTACTTATCATTATTATATATTTTGTTAATGGTTGTGTTATATTTATTTTTTGAGTTTACGTAGTTATATTGATTTGGTATTTTATGTTATTTGACGTTTTATTTTGAGTTAGTTAGTTGGTATTTGTGATGTATATTTATATTTTGTTTTGTTGATATATGTTATTGAGATTGTATTAGTTATGTTATATATTTTGTATTAGTAATTATATATTTGTCTATCACACACGCACATCTGAGAGTATGTTCACACAGACACACACTCATTCACTAGTTTTGTTTACTAGCACACACACCATATAGTGATATTTGGTTTGATGTTCATTATGTAATATATTAGTTAGTAGGGGGGGGTGTGGGGGGTGGGTGGGTGTTGGTTTGTTTTTGTTTGTTTGTTTTGTTTCGGTGTTTTGTTTGTTTTTGTTGTTTGGTTTTGTTTGTTTGTTGTTTGTTTGTTTTTCTGTGTTGTTTGTTGTTTTTGTTGTGTTTTGGTGTTGGTTGTTGTGTGTTTTTTTTTTTTTGTTGGTTTGTTTTGGGGTGTTTTTGCGTTTGTTCGTAGAATCGACCGAGTCGGCTGGTTTTTTTTTGTTGGTGTTTTTGTTGCTTTGCGTGTGTTTTTTTTGTCCTGGTGTTGTTTATTATGTTTTATTAGTGTATATATAGGTTATCATGATGGATTAGTATATGTATATTTATATTTTTTTATTAGATTATATATATAGTATATTTATTTATATTATATTGATTTTGTTTGGGTGCTTAGGTGTATAGGACTTACTTTTATTGAGTGTTTTATAGTAATATTTATATATGAGTATTGTGTTGTTTTCAATACTGGAATACGAGTATGTTTGTATGGGTTTTTGGCTTGTCTTAGGGTGTGTTTGATCTTTTAGTTTTGTGTTTGTTTTTACATGATTTCATAGTTTATATCGTGTTTTGTTTTGTTTGTTAAACTGCGTGTGTAAATATTGTTTTGCATTGAAATCTGCGTAAATTATGTATATTGCAGAGTGTACTGAAAAACCTTCTGTTTAAATTAAAGTACAGAGTGACGTCATTTTCCCAGTACTTCCAAAGTATTATTTCGCTCGTCCTTAAGTTACTATATTCTGAATATATTATCGTACCAGTCTAAGTTGGCACAACGATAGCTGGATAGAGTCGCCAGGCAAATAGCCAGGGTATGATCCCTCTCTCGTATCCTAGATAAAAATTACCTAGAGTAACTTTCATTCTTAAATAGGGCAAAGCCCGTGTGGTGCCAATTTAAAATAAAAAAATAAATAATATAGTAAGAAAGTATGTATTAATCCGCAATATGGATAAATAAATTCCATTTATTACTCGTCGGATAATTTAATATATTTCATCAATATTCATGTTATTATTAAACAGTTTTACCAATTGTGAAATCAATAATTGATGGTATTACGTCTGAGGGCTTAAAGGAGACAAATAGTATTCCCTTTCTCTCGGTATTAGTATTGTGGGTGTTTTTTGGGGGGTTTGGTTTGTTCTAGTCCCCAAATGGCTTTTATTCGATTTTATTATTATCCATAAGATTTATTCTTATTTGATTTTGTGGTACATGTTATTTTATTGGTCATTATTATTATTATTATTAATAATTAATTATGTAATTAATGTATTATTTTATTATTATTATATTTTATGGTATTATTATTATTATTATTATTATTATTATTATTATTATTATTATTATTATTATTATTATTATTATTATTATTATTATTATTATTATTATTATTATTATTATTATTATTATTATTGTAATTTATTTATTTTATTATTATTTCCATGCCTTTTGACTATTATTTGCAATTATAATATAATATGTCCTAAATTTTGTAAATTTTCCAATATTTTCAATAAAGCTTTTTAGATATAAAGATTTATCAGATCGATTTAAATTTTTATTCTAATTTTACAGTTATGCAATATTCAATTTTTATGCAGTGGCTTGTTTTTATATATTTTTGTCTTGATTAATAAGTGTTCGTGCTTTGGGCAGTTCCTTCAGGCTCTCCAATTGATTAGTGGAATACATTATAATTTACAAAGCGGTATATTGTTTTGAAATATACATATATTATAGTTTGGTTGTTTATTATTATTTAGGTATTATTATTTATATTTTTAGGTTTTACTGTAGGTAGGTATTTAATGGATCTATATATTATGTTATTTATTATTTTTATATGTTGAATAATATTATCTTAATTTTTTGTATTATGATTATATATATATATATATATCTATATTATATTGTTATATTATAATTGATTTGAAGGACCTTAGTCCGTTGAGTAGTATGGATTGGTTTAATCTGTTTGGATATTTATATGACTTTTATAGTATATAGGTTTTATATATATATATATTATAGGTATTTTTATTATTTGATTATGATATGTTTCTTTGTTGATACCTGTATTATATTTATTTTTATTAATAATTTATCTTGTTTTTTATTGTATTATATATTATATTAGATTTTTATTTTAGGTGATTTATAATAGTATGATTTGGCGTGGCTTATGTGCTACGGATTCTTTCTTTTAGTTAAAATAAAACCAAAATCCACGAGATCTCTTGTTATTATTTTTTTTCCACTTTAGGGAAGGGTATTTTTTTGTTCTTCTAACGGCAATTTTATTAAGCATAAAGATTTGAGAGTTTGTCAAGTTGGTTTGTTTTTTTAACGTCTTAATAAGCATTTAGAGATTTTGGGTAAGTTTGGTTCCTTAAGTAATACGGGGTAGTTTGGAATTTATCTTTATAATTTACTTTAAGCTTAACTTATTTAACCTTACTTTGTGTGTACTCGGTTTACTTACTGGTGTTTTGTGTTGGTTGTTGTGTTGGTTGTTTTTTTTTAATTATTAGCTTTTTGTAGCTCTTATGACGTCTATTGGGGTCTACTTGACTAACGCGTGTTACTTTGTTAAATGTTGAGTGAGAATTGGGATGTAGAGATGGAGTTTATGTTTTTGATTGCTTGTTTTAGTTTTTTTTGGGTTGAGGGATAGTCTTTATTTTATTGTTAATTTTTTGTTTTGCGCTCTCCATTGAAAATTTTTCTCTTTTTTCCTACTTTAAATTAGTTTGCAGGAGAATTTTATGATCGTAGGCTTTAATGTCATATTATTTATATGGAGGTGTTATTTTTATTATATTATTATATGGTTTGATATTTATATATGAATATTGTTATTTTTATAGTTATGGGTTGCTAAGTTGGGGGGGGGGGGTTGTGGGTTTTGGTTTTGAGATTTTTTGTTTTAACTAGTTATAGTATGAGTATATTTAGTTTATTTATATATTTGTTTATATATTTTTTATTTTTATTTATATTTTATGGATTTTTTATATTTATACTTTATGTTTTTAATATATTGTTATGATTTTATATAGGTGGGTAAATATTTAGTATATTTATTGAAAAATAAAGGGTTTTATATTAGTTATTTTTGATATTGTGACTTTGCTGATCTGTATATGTGTGTGTTTGTCAAAGAATTTTGACTCGCAGGAACTTGGGAATAATCAATAATTGAAGTTTATTCGTTTATTTGGTTGGCGGTCAGATAATGGTTTATGGGTGATTATACTGGGTTTATTTGGACGTGGAGTTCTTCGAATTTTTTAGGGGTATACTTAACCTAAGTCTATTATACCGTGGGGCTACCTATTAGAGCGAGGTTGACCTTTTAACGCTAGTTCCTAACCTGACTATAACCTATACCTAACTACCGGGTTAGAATTGAACCTATCCGGGGCTATTTATAGTTGAGAGACTTTTTTTGGTTTGGAAAGTCTGGGAGAGTGGCTTTCTGTAGGAGAATGTCCATTTTATATATATATGAATTTATATGTTATAAATGTGTGCTTATTGATTTAGTAGATTTATTATTATTTATATATATTGGTTTAATATATATATATATAGTAGTTTGGTATATGTATTTTTTTATATATATACTATGTATTTGATATATATTATAGTATATAGGTTGTAATAGTGTTATATATACGGTGAGGTATGGGTGTATGATTGTGTTGTTGTGTGTGTGTGTGTGTGTGTGTGTGTGTTTGTGTGTGTGTGTTTGTTTGTGGTTGTTTTTAGCATTATTAATGTCATAATATTTGCGAACATCTTTTATTTATTGATTTAAAATATTTATCAAGTCGTTTAAATCTTTTGTAATTAGGTTTATATTTTTGGATCTTTATTTTTAATGAATAAGTCCAAATTTTTTATTTCGTGATTTTTATTGGTGGTTTGAACGTTTGCGGCAGCGAGGTTCAGTGGGTATTGGTGGAAGGGTTTCTAGGGGATATTCGGGCGTGTGTTGGTTGGCCCTATCTTTTCTCAATGAAAATAAAGGATGGGTGTTTATTATGCGATGGATGAGTTTATATTTTAGAGTTTTTGAGTGTATTAGATTATACATACATATCATTATGATATTTAAATGAGCAATTTTTCTCTTTATTTGTTCCTTTTAACTGTCACTATTGAAGCTTTGGGGTTTTCAACAAACTGGGGGTCATGTAGATTGGTTTTCGGGTCTAATATTCCAAATGGTGGTATTACATGGTTAAACTGGAGTTGGACATTTGAAAAGGGTTCGCTCATACCTATACACCTTCATCGTTCTCAATGTGTTTTTTAATTTGAAAATTTTACCTTGTTGTCCCACTTGTAACCGCTTTCGGATATTCATTTTGGAATTTTTACTACAATTGATGGATTTTATGTCGGCCATGTGGTTATTACACACAATTGATTTTGTTGACCTTGTACATTTGGGTATGACAGGTGCTCCGAGCTCGCTGCTTCTTCTCACTCTCACTCTAGTCTGGATACTATCGACATAGACGTTAGCATGGGTATTTCAGGGGTTTCGTGATTTCTGTTCATTATTTTAACTTATTTTGAATAATTCTCTTCTACCTTTTTTTAGGGTACTTTACAGTCGAATTTTTTTTTCTCGAAAAAAAATTATAATATAGATATATATAGATATATATATTGGCAATTAGAAATTGATTCATCGCAAATATGTCGTCCCTCATAACAAGCAGGGTTGGGCGCTTGTTATTACTCTCACTTGGCTTTCCTTTTTTTTCTCTTAAGAAATTTAACATCCTGTTTTTAATTTGTGTATAATTGTTAATTTTTTATTGTTGACTTATTATTGTTTATTAATTTTATTTTATTTATTGTTTCCGATAATATAGCACCTGAAAGATTACCAAGATTGGTTGAAATGAAGATCGGGAAGGTTTATTTACCTTAATAACTACATTCGAAAAATATTTGATTTTAAACTTACAACCTCTTATTAAAAGGTATTGATTTTCTTCTTATTTATATAAGGATTTTCATAAGTCTATTTTATAATTAATGGCATTACCATTTAATATATATATCTGGTTATCATATATATATGTATAATACGATAGGTTACATATAATGATGATTTTAATTATGTTAGTTATTTTATTTATTTTTCTGATAATTTTATGTTTCTATATTTTGAGAATTAATTAAAATTTATAGGTAGGGGTGGATTATACACATAGTAATTTATTAAATTAGTACTTATTGGCTATCAAATGAACGATGGTACTATCGTCATTATTAAGGAGAATATATTACTACTAATTATCTGTATAGATCATGTGAAACAGTATTCCAAAGAAGATGACAGATATAAATGGAAATTTATTTACTATTGGGACTGTTAAACATGTTTTATTAAGTTATCATTTCTGAGAATTTAATACTTTTACTATATTTTTTAAAAGGTTTTTCTCGCGAAGTGTGTTTTGTGAATGTTTAAGATATATATGGTTCCTCTCTAGTCGAAACTCTTCAGTGCACACTCCCGTTTTTCGCACGCTTTCTCGATTATGATGGTTACCCACCGCTTATACACGTGGTCATTAATGTGAATCTACATCTTCTTACTTCTAATGGTTAATTAGTTCTAATTTTTTGATTTATTATTTTATTCTTCTTATTATTTTATTATTTTATTATTTTTGAATTATCTTTATGGGATTAAATATTATTAAATTTTAGAACTTAGAAGTAATAAAGATAAATGATTATTTTATTTTATTTTTTATATTAATTATATCTATCCTATCATCTTTTACTCTCATCTATCCTTAAATTTATTATTATAATATTATTCTTATTATTTTATTTTTGATATTATCCCTTTCACAGAATGTTTTATCTCATTCACTCTCTATCTCATTAATCTCTCCCATCTCATATTCCTTAATTCACTTCATTCCCCATCACCTCATTCCATCTAATCCTCTTCATTCTCCACTTTTATTATGTGTTTATTATTTGTTGGGTTTATGTGATGTGATGGGTAGATTATGGTATTCATGTATTTTGTATTAGGTTGGTATTTTTGATGTTATTAATTATTGATTTAATTATTAGTTAATGATTTAAGATTTAACGTTAGTTTATTGTAGATGTGAGACACTCATAGAGATATATTTACTTTTAAGTTATATTCTTATCTTTAAGGTTTTTATTTATCTGCTGATTGAATTGTATATATATATATATATATATAAAAATTATTATTGATTATATTAGTTGATTATTATTATTATTATTATTTATTAAAATTAAATTATATTATTAATTATTAATTGATTAATTAATTTATTATTATTATTAATTTATGATTATGTATTATTTATTGATTGATTCATTATGATTATTATATTATGTAATTATGTATGTAATTATTAGTATATTATTATTATTATTATGTATTATTATTATTCAATTGTTATTGAAATTATTATTATTATAATTTTATTATTATTATTATTCTTGATTGATTAAATTATTACTTATTATTATTATTATATTATTATTATATTATTATTCTATTACTATTATTATGTGTATTATTATTCTTATTATTATTATTATTAACTGATGTAAGATTATCTTTCACAGAAAAGTTCAATTTTCGACTTTATATTGATTATTATTATTATTATTGCTATTATTATTATTATTATTATTGATTATTTATTATTATTATTTAATCTTAATTATTCATTATTAGTGTGATTTATTATTATTATTGATTATTATTATTATTATTATTATTATTATTAGTTATTATTATGTATTATTATTATTATTATGTATATTATTCATTATGATGCTCTCATCCATCTAATTAATGTCATCATCCCAATGGTTTAAACGTTTCAATTTCGTTTCCGATTTTATTGTTTATTTTATTTATTTATTTGTCCATACTATTTTTAACGTTATTAATATCAATTCTAATGAAAATTTTATTATTATTCATTATTCATTATTATTATTATTATTAATTATTTCATTCATTTATTTACTCTTAATTATTTATTCTTATTTATTAAATTAAATTATAGATATTTATGTTTTTAAATAAAAATTAAATCAAAATTCCTTACTTGTTGATAATGCATTTATTTTTCGTAAATTTTTATGTTAATATATAATTTATTTTATTATATTTGCCTTTTAAATTTTTCTTTCGTATTACTTTCTCTGTCTTTTCCCTTGCTAATTTTCTATAAATATTTTTTTGCTCGTTTTGTAGGTTTTAATTGTGGATGCTGGGAAGGAGGTTTTTGGTGTGAGAATTATCATAGGAGTAGGTGTGTGGAAAACTGCAAAATTTGAAGGTGGCAATATTTGATTTACATTTGAGGAGTGTATTTTGAATATGAATCCTTCTTACAAACATACTAAATTATATTTATTATCGGGGCGTTATTTTTTTTTTAATTGAATTTTCATAATAATGATGTATTTAACATGAGAAGACTTTTACATAACAATTTTAAGTGTCTTAACAGGTTATAGGCTGTAAATCACACACACTCTATCACTCAGTTTGTTGGTTTTTTTCACATATATTTATTATAATTTATTTTATATCATTCATATATATTTTTTCTTATTCATTATATTTACTAATTTGATATTTATATTATTTATATATTTATTATATATTTTTATTATTTTTATTTTATTTATATGTTATATACATAATTAGCGGTTTTGATCTATTTCGTTGTATTTGATGTCGTAGTTGCAGGTTATTTTTGTTTTTATTATTTTATTTTTTCTTAATATATTTTTGTGTGCACATAGGGAGCGTAAGGGTTATCTATAGGATGTTGGAAGTGTCGAATCAATTATATACTCGTACTGGGGGTATAATTTATTTTAGTTATTTTGATTCTTTATTTAATATGGTATCTAATGTATTCAATTTTTACGTAGTTATCTTTGTTTTTTTTTATATTTTTGTATTTTGTATTGTTTTTTGGTTTTTGTTATATTTTCCTTATTTATTTTTTATATATATTATATTATACTTATATAATATAATATATTTATTTATGATATTATTTATAATTTTATCTATTATTTTATTTTCTATATATGATATATATATACCTCTATTATATTTTTTATTTATTTTTATTTTTTTATTATTAGTTATATTTATAATATTAATATATTTTTAATATATATTGTAGGTATAATATATCATTTTTTTATTATATTATTATAGTATATTATAATCTTATTATATTATTATTTATTCTTGATTATTTATATATTATAATATATTATATTATTATATTAATATTTATTATATTAATATATTTATTTTATTCTATATTTATAGTATATATATATTAGTATTTTACTTTATATATTTCTTGTTACATAATGCCTTTGTTATACTCCTGGAGTTGTATAGACGTGACTTCTTAATCCTTATTGCTTTCTCTCATCATCTATTTTTTGTATCTATTTTCTACTAACAACCTTTATACCGACTCTCAGTCAAGTCTTACTCTTCCATCCATCTAATGGTTAGCTACATTCATGCTGGGGATTTTCGTTATTCATGTATGACTCCAGTGATTTGTCTATTCGGAACAATATAGTCGATTTTTCTCTCCTTTCATATAATATTGGACTTCGATCTCACATTAACAAGAAGTCTGATTTCGTCCACTCTCTCCTGTATGTTGTGTCATTTGGTTATATTTTAATAAGTATTTCTGCTTTTTGTCATGTTATTCTTTCTTGGTGCCATCAGTCAGTGAGGTTGTTATTGTCCTTTCATGTAGGTTGGTTTATGTTTAAGTGTTCCATTTTATTATGCTCGGCTTTCGTGGTTGATTTTGGTTGGTTTCGAGTTGCTTTGTTGCTTGATGTATTATGTATCAAATGGAGAATTTAGCTCTTAATGGTCGATTTTGGGTCAGGTGAAAGATGGTAGCTCAGGTTAAAATAATTCGATGAGCAGGACCCTTATGAGAGAATTCGTAACACACACCGGTTAGGCTCTGTTTAGGTATACTTGTGTTAGGTCTAAGGGTTAGGTGTAGGTGGGTTTTTGCTTTTGGGTGTATTTATTAAATTAGGTTCACGCGTGAGGTCTTACAGGGATGTAGTTCTTATTTTCACATCGGAGCGTGGAACTTTCGGTCTAGGTTAGATTTTTCTACCTAGTACACGACGAACTTACTTTCGTGATCTTTTGTAACTATGGATTTGTAATGTTCGAATTCCACGACCTATGCCATTGACGACTCTCTTGTCTACTGTTCTATTCTTTTTTTCTCGTCGCTCTTCTACTGTTTGAGCCACGGTAGCGGCTTATGTTAGGTTTATTTTTAGGTTAGGTTCTATTGGTTAGGTCACGGCTTATGGTTGTATTGGTTAGTGTAGGTTTTTTATTCGTGTAGGGGTTATTTAGGGGTGAGGGGGTGTTTTTTGGGCGGGCGTTCTCGTTGTAGGTTTTGGTCTTGTTTAGTGTTAGGGTGTGTTGTTTTTAGGTTAGGTTTAGGTTAAGGCGTTGTTGTTGGATCCTCGTTCGAGATAATCTCTTAAATAACTCGAGATTGTTTTTTTGGAATTACATTAATTTGGTGGAACCATATGATTGTGTTTTGGTTTTCATTGGTTCGTCTGTTTTCATCCATATGTTGGTGGTTGTCGGGAGGTTTGTTAGTCTTTTCGTCTCACATGTCGTTTTAATAGACATATCTACCTCAGATTAAAGTTTTTTTAGTGAATTATTGTTCTTTTTCGCATTGGTAGTGTAGTTCATTATATTTTTTTCTTTTGGTTACTTCAATATAAAATAAAGTTTTAAATTTTCATTTAATTGTGTGGATTTGATGCGAAACTTTAAATCATTTGTTGTTTTTTTTGTGTTTTTTCAATTTCAAACTAACTTCTTCGAATCAAATTTTCTCTGTAAATGACTGTTTAATTTATAAATTTTTATCAAATGATAGTTATTGGTTCTAATTTATGTGTTCTCGGCAATTATTATTTCACAGTGGAGAAGTTTCATCCAGATCAAGTTCTTTAGATGTTACAAATACAAGATTTTGTAAACGTTACTTTTAAGGTATTTTCTTTTGGGGGGTGGCCCTATGTATAATGGTGTGTGATTGTCTCTAGAAAGTTTGAGCCCTGTATTGTTCGCATCACATTAATTTGTCAGGTTATTAGATTTCAACGCTCATTTTCAGGTTTTTGTTTGACTATTGGAACTTTATAGCCTTTTATATTTAAATATTCATTTTAGGATTTTGTTGCCCGCGCTAATTAGCACTATCTCTATTTTGATTGCGCTATTACTGAATCTTATGGTGTTAGTAGTTAATGTTCTAGGTTAATTATATAAGTTCCAAAACCCTTGCGGTTGATATAATTCGCAAAAATGTCTGCTGATTTTGAAACTGTGAGTTGTTTACTCTCGTATTTTCAGAGTTATATATATTATTTATATATATATATTATCCAGGTTATGTTTTAGGTGATTTGTTATTTTATTGGGTATTGTTGTTTGGGTTTTATGTAAGTATTTTTTATTGCCGTTTGGTGGGTTTATATTGATTATTAGGTATAGTGAGTTTTATTTAGTTTGTTGGTATAGTGTTTTTGTATGGTACAATATTGTACTTATGTTAGATTGATATTTTGAGGGAATCAGTTAGTTGCATTGTCATGACTATGTTTATTAATATTTAGGTTATAAATCTTTTTAATGATATATAGTATATGAGGGGGTTTTGGATGTTTATATTTGATTTGTAGTTAGTTAGGTTGATAGTTTTATTATTTGTATCTTTTAGGCTTTATTGTGTGATAGGTATTTTTTATCTTTAGCTATATTGGTAGTTATTTTAGTTCGTTTCGGCATATATATTAATTGGTTAGGTTTGTTATTTATTTATGGATCAATATGTGATTTAGTGATACTAAGTCATTAGTTCTTATTATATTAGTGGAGCTACTATCTTTTTATTTTATTTGTATTATTTATGGGTATATATTTTTTTAGTATATTCATTTATTTACTATTATATTTATGTTTGTTTTTTTTTTTTTGAGTGTGTTATTATTTTTTTTTTTGTTCTTTCTTTTTAATATTTCTATATTTTCTGTCGATTTATTGTTATGCAGATGATTTTTTGAGCTCTTATATACTATGATAATTTATAGTTTATATATCCTATAGCTGATATAATTTGTAGTCTATATATATATAGGTTTATATTATAATTTGTGGTATTTATATTATATTTGGTGGAGATTTGTCTTGGTGTTTATGTCTGTTTCATACCTATATTAGTGTGCTATCTTATATAGTGGTTGTTTATTTGTGTTTATATTTTATATTATTTTATAGCTTTTATTTTGATGAATATGTAAATTATAATTCATATATAGGTTGCTTATTTCGTGAGTGGTTTAGTTTTATATTATGAGTAGTGCTAGTTGTAGTTGCTATCTTATTTATATATTTATTAATATATATTCATTTTATAAGTTTACTTTTTTTAGTTATAGTTGTCATATTGATGATTGGTAGTTGTGTGTTTTTATTGGGTTCTTTTGTTATGTTTTGTTGAGTGAGTGAGTAATGTTTGTTTATGATGTTTTTGTGATATTTGCGTTCGTATCCTGATGTGGATCAATCGTTATATAATTAGTAGTTAGTTAGGTATTGTGAGTTATAAGTAGTTAGGTTTATGCGTATTATTTTATATATTATATTTTATCGTAGGTTTGTTCTGATCTTGTAGGTAGTGTTGGACTAGGTTGTAGTATATTTATTGTAAGGGTTATTTTGGGTATAGGTGGAGTTGTTATAGTATGTGTTTATTAGTGGAGGCAGTTTAGGGGTTTTTAATATGATATGATGTATGATTATAGGTTGATTTGGAAGGTATTATTATTATTTAGATTTTCGACTTTTCAGGTGGTTTCTCCAATGTAGGTCTTGCAGTCCTTGTAGTTACTAGTATCGGATTGTTATTATACTAGTATGGGGTTATTATTATATACAGGGTGTTATTAGTTGGTGGGTGTCTTCTTGTTTGGTAAGATGACTTGTTATTGGGTGAGAGTACTAGGGTCTATGATAGTGCTATAATTATGTATGGGGGTGTTCGGTGATTTATAGGGTGAGCTAGGCGGGTATGTTAGTGATTATTTGAATATGTATTAGCGGTATATTATTTGGTGCGTTGGTTTAGTATTATATATAACTGATATTTGTTTTGTTTTGAAACTGAAGTATGGACGTGATTTATGAGGGAGCTATTAGTTTATTATAATATATTTTCGTATGAGTTTATTTGGGTGACGGGGTTGGATATTGTTGGTATTTTCTTGGTTTGTGTTGTGTTGGGGTGGTGTGAGTGTAATTGTTAGTAGTCAGTGTAGTATATGTAGGTATCAAGTAAGTGAGGGTTTGGTTGAGTTAGTTTTGTATATGCGTATTAACTTTATATTGTTAGTAGGTTTGTGCAGATAGATAGTATTTGTAGGAGCTTAAGGTGATAAATTTCGTTATACTTTGTCCAATGTCGCTGATATGATGTTTATGTTCTAAAAAGTAATACATCTTTTGCAGAGTATTTGAGTGAGCATCAAGTTACAATTTGTGGCGCATGTGTGATGTGTGATTGTGTAAAAAATTAGATTTTGATGGACGTGTTTTGCTTTAGCCACATATACATATTCATGAGCAAGAAGATTAATCGTTATATTAGTTTGTCTATAGTGAGTAGTTATAATAGTTATGTGTATTATTGTTTGGTGGGTGTTACCTTAGCTGAGGTAGAGTAATGTACTAAGTAGGTGCTGCTATAGTTAGTATTTCGGTGTTCGATGGTTGTTTATATGAGAGGTTAGTGGAGGTTTGTATTATTGTATATTTAGGGGTGCGTTAGTAACTATTAGGTGTATTTGGTTAGTTGAGATTATTGGATGTGAGTGTTGAAGTGAATGTTTGTTTTGATTGGTTAGTTGTTGTTGCTACGAGTTATTGATTTGTCTGTTTATTTGTATATGTGTTGTGCTTGGCGGTTTTATTGTACGCTTTAGTTATATTTATAAGGGGATGGTCGCTCTCACGTGACTAATTATATTATTATATTATATATTAGTGAGTTAGTTATTAGATAGGTTATACGTAGTGAATAGTTGGGGAGGGTATGGCGGTGGGTTGGGGGGGGGGTTTTGTATATGGTGTATTAGTATTGGGGTTTGTTTGGTTTTTGGATTCGTATTTTGGGACTAGTTATTATGTTAAGTTATTGTTATAGTGGCGTTTTTTTTATAGTGATACTTTTATTTAGTAGTGTTGGGTGTAGTTTATTGTTTAATATTTCTAGTATATTTGTAGTATTAGTTATTGATAATACTATTTTACTATTTTCAATTTCATCATTCTTTCTTTTTTGAATTATTTGTCATTGCTTTTGTTTTATGTGGGTTAATATTATATAATTAATATTCCTATAGTGAGTATAGGGTTGCTGTGTTTTAGCTTCGGGTTTTATGTTATGGATTGTTTTATTTTTATAGGTTTCTGTAGTTTGTGGACTAGAATTAAACCTCAGGTGGTCTCTAGGATGGTATGCTGGGTGAATTATTTTTTATCATAGTTTGTCGAAATTATCTCCTCCGCAGTTTATTGTCTTACTTATAGATGTTTTTTTTTAGGTATATTTGTGTTTTGGTTATATATATATATAGGTATCATGATGTTAAGGGGTTGTGTAGGTGTGTGTATATTCTGATATATATGAGTGTATGTTTATTATATTTTATGGATCTTAAGTATTTGATATGATTTTATGGTTGGTTGACGTTCGTATCTTCTAATATTGTCTATTGATATGAGTGTGCATGTCATACTTTCATATGAATTCCTTATTAGTTTTATGTATAGTATGTTGATTATATGAATTTATTATTTATTAGATTCTGTTATTGATGTGACTTTTTTTTTTAATATATTATTATATTAGTATATATTATATATTGGTATATTTTAACTAGTGAGGTTGATTAGGTAAAATCCTATTTGACAATACTGTACCATAGTAGAATATTTAATATAGTTTTTAGTATGAGTTGTATTCTTTAATTTGCGTCTATGAGATTATATAAGTAAAGTAGTCACTTTCAGGAACTTATATTATATTTGTGAAGTTTTAAATATAGGAGTGGTTATATAATATATATATATATATTATTTTTGTTTTTAGGTAGTCTTATCTGAGGTATTTATTTTTTTTTTATAATTAGGTGTATTCATATATGATGGTTTGACTATTGGTTGATGTAGTTAGTGTGTGCTTTGTTTGTATTATTGGTTAATTAGGTGGTATTTTTTAGTTAGTGATAATATATATAAGTTGTTTTTTACCGTTGGGGTACTGTTTTTATATTCTTGGGTTTTTATTTTTGGGTTTTTGGTTTTGTGTGTGTTTTGCTGGTGTGTATGTGAGTATGGTGTTTGGTTATTTTGTGTGAGTTAGAGAGGTATGGATGTGATAAGAGCATTTTTACATTGTTGGCGAGGGTTGTTGTTGAGGGGCCTTTGGGGATTTTGAGCGTTTTGGGTTTTTCGTGTAATCTTAGAAAACTAATTTTAAAATATTCGAAGTTGCGAAAATCGTTGGGGTGTGAGTGTTTAGTAGGGGTATGTGGAGTCTCGCTACGTCTAAGGAGGATGATTTGATTTGTTGTGTTGCTGTGGGGTTGATATAACGTTTCGGTTTGGTTTTGGCTTGATAGTATTGTGATGGGAGCTTTTAATCGGAGTCGTTGTTGGGTGTGAGAGGGTTAGGATATTTTTAGGCTTGAAAATCTAGTATCATTATATGGGGTTTGGTTTTATTGTTTCTGGTAAGATATAGGTGCTTGTTTAGTTGGGGGAGACATGTGGGTGGTATAGTGAAAGAGGTGTTGGGAGGGGCGTAGTTTGGGGATAGAATGGAAAGATGTGAGGAAGTTTATGTGAACTTCTTTAGTTTACGGGAGGAATAGGTAGTATGGTGAGCGCTTAAGCCTTTACTTTGCACAATATAATGTAGTTTACTGTGATTATGGTAGTTGTTCGAGCAGATTCTGGTAGTATTGGAATATGAAGGAAATCCGGTTTGTTTTGTGGTAGGTTCTGGGTTTTTTTTCTGGTTTGGGTTGTGCAATCGAATGTTTATTGTGCTAGTATGTTGCGCTGAGGATTGGAATGGAAGGTAAAAGTGGTCATGGAAGAGTGGTGCTAGTTTGTTAACTCAGAAGTTGGGCGATTTGACTATTATTGCGGTGAGGTAAGTAGAAGAAGAGACACGTGTTGGTATAGTGTGAAAGCTATATGACAAGTCTAAAATTCACAGGTGTAAAGGTGGATAGAGAGGTGATGAGTAGAGGAAGGAAATAGGTTTCTAGGAACGCTTAATATTGGATTTGCATTCGTGGAGGGAGAAGTAGGAAAAAAGAAGCTAAAATGACAGTTTTTTTTAAGAGGATGAGTGGGGACTAAAAGAGAAATAAGAGCTTCTTCCCACAAGACTATTGAAAAACAATTTACTTGAGAACAATGATTGTATTTGCTTCATTCAAAATGATATGACTTTAATTGATGGGGGGGTTGGGTGACTTTGATGAAATGGATGTCAGGAGGTGTTTGAGGGTGGAGCACTTGTCGAAATCGTTGGCAAATTAACAGGTGTAGCAGTGTTTATTTTTGGAAGGGTGTATTTTAATGGTAGAGTGTGTGGTGTTTTATAATTTGGTGTATTTGGGAAGTTAAATAGGTTGTGTTGGGGTGTTAAAAAGGTAAAATCGTGAGTAGGTATGATATGGTTTAGTGGTAATGTTGATTGGCAAGTGAGAGTTGAGAGGAATAGAGTAATATTATGGGGTTAGTTATGGAGGATTATTGGTTGAGATGGGGCTTGAGAAATTTGGGAGGAGGAGAATCGGTGATTAAGCTGAATATACGGAAGTTTGTGTAAACCATTATTCAGATTTAGTTCGAATGACGACTTCCGAAGGTTTGGAAGGAGTAGAAGAATCTAATCAATTGTATGCGTATTCGGTTTTTTTAGTAGATGAGGTGGGAGGGTGTGGGCGCGTAGTGTTGGGGGGTTTGGTGTTTGGGGGTGGTTGGGTGGGGTTTTGGTTTGTTTTATGATAAGGGCAAAAGAGATAAGGGAACCTATATGAACTATGATATTTACAGGTGTGACGTTTAGTGAGTGATTTAGGGAAGATATATGCTGTGGTATTTTGGTTGTAAAAGAGTTGCGTCGAGTGGCTGTATTTATTGAATGTTTTGGGAGTAAGTTAAGGTGAATTTACATTTTGACTAGGAATTGGGGGGTGGCCTTGGGTCCGGGTAGAGGATGTTGTAGGTCTAAGATTTTATTTTCACATTGAAATGATATAAATAACTGTTAGATTATAGATGAGCAGAGAAGAGAGAGCAAACTGTATTTGACGTTTAATGACTGTTAGGAAGTATTGTACAGGTTAATAGGAAAACTTTGTGCATTTGTTTACGCAAATATTGGTGTTGGTCGGTAGGCTCTGAATGGAAATCTAAGTATGTATGAATGCATGGATTTATGTGGGAATTGCAATGAGTAGGAAAATATGTAGTTAAAGAGAATGGTTTTGAATATGTGAATAGTGGAGAGAGGCAAGGGAGCGTTACGTCTTCCCTTTAGGCTTATTCTAATTTCATATGGAATGATGGTGATGAAGGAATTTGATTTGGCTATGGGTGGTGGTTAGGGGTGGTTTTGAGTGTTAGGGGTGGTAAGGGGATTAGGTGTTTAGATTGATGGAAATGGAGAGAGGTTTGGGTGCGTCTACTTATCTGTACGCTGATGATTTTTGTTTTGTTTGGCGATTCTGAGAGGAATTTGAGAGGATGGTAGAGCTGGTTTGGTAGGGTATGGATGTGATTGAGGTGTTGTGGGTCAAGTATAATTGTTGAATAAGAGCCACATGAATGGGTGAGCGTAATGAGAATATGTTCCGTTTGGACTTGAATCATGTTGCGAGGTGATGAATTGAGTGGAAAAGTATCCTGAGTTTAAATATTAGGTTATATGTTGGAGATGTTAGGAAGGTTTTTGGGAGCTTGGATGATGCAGAGTGTAGTTGGAAAGGTTGTGCTTCAAATCTCTTGATATATGGGGTACAAAGGTGCTACGTCGTTGAGTGGCGATAAATAGCTTCTCTCTAATGAGAGATATGTTAGTTACGGTTGTCTTCGTCTTATTGCAGTGAGTACTGAATTATTATGGTGGTTGTTAGATATAGTGGTATTGGATCTTGGTTATTGATCCATGTTGGGTAGCAGATCTTAGGAGTGTTGTTTAGGTCGTGTGAGAAAGAATTGATAAAATGAGGATGAAGTATTTGGGAAGTTGTGTGGTGTGAAAAAAGCCGCACATGAGAGAATAAACGAAAGTGTATTACGATGGTTTTGCAGGATGAATGATAGAATGATAGTCGGTTGGTTAAGGAGGATGCTAGTGGTGAGCTAATGCTGCGAAGAATCACGTCAGCTAGGGGGAATCAGAAGAGAAAGCTGGATAAAAATCAGGTAAAGAATGTCTAAGAAAGGAATGTGAGTTTTGGCAGGGGCGAGAAGAAAGTGGCATAATAGGAATGAATGTCGGGGTTTTGTGAGGGGGGGGGGGTATGGTTGTGAGCTGACTGAGGGTGTCGAATCTACATTAGAGGGGATATTTCATCGAGGTTGAATGGTCTCGTTCGGCGGTTTTGTGAGTTGGGTTCTTTGAATGGTTGTTATGTTGTTTTGATTGTCCACGAGATCTCACTTTGGATATGGAACGGGTATGATAGGGGGGTGGGTGCTTTGAACTAGACGACTTTACATCATGGTTAGTTTTCTACTACTTTTCTGATTCCAATGTGTTTGTTGTGCATCTAGGAATAGGAGGGTATGATTTTGGATGATTGTGATGATGAGATAACAACAATTATAGATGATGATATTTTTATATATATATTTTTATAATGTTATATATATATATATAGTATATATATATCTATATATATATATACCGTAATACTATATATATATTATATTTATTATAGTAACTATATATATTTTATATATATATATCTATATAGTATGTATATATATAGGATATATTATATATATATTTATATATACTTTTAATTATAGTTTTAATATATAGTTTATGATATATATAGGTATAGTAGGTTATGTTTATATATGAGTGGTTTCCTAATTGGTAGCTAATGGTATATTGGTTCTTACTAGTTATATATAGTGGATCAGTTATATATAGTTTATTATTGGTTGGTATGAGTGTATATATGATATTTTTGTTATGTATAATTAATAAATTTTGGGGTTTATTATATATATATATTTTTAATAGATTTATTTTTGTTGGTTAGTGTTTATAATATATATTAAATATTAGTATTTAATATATATTATATATATTAAATATAATATATGATTATTGTTATATATAATTGTTAGTATAATAAGTAGGTTCGTATAGCTAGGGATGAACCCTCTCTATATAATATATATGAGTTATATATATATTATTTACTGAGTAATTTTTGGTGTATCTCGTGGGCTATATTTATGGTGGTTTTACATAGTAAGTATGCGGGTTATATTCTTTTTTAGGGTATAATATATAAATATTTCTATATACATTATTATATATATATACTAATATATATATATATATATATTAATATAAGTTATATATATATATTATAATTATATAATATAATATATAATATATATTATGATATATATATATCTATATATTATATTAATATTATATTTATGATATATATGATTATATCTATATATTATTTTATATATAAAGATATTAATATATATATACTATATATATTATCAAAGATATATTTATATTCTATATATAGTATATATATATATTATATTTAATAATATATAGTAGATATATATATATATTAATATAGTATATATATATATATAATAATATATATATATAGGATATGAAAATAAACCTAATTAATATAATATATATATATATAGTATATCTATTATATATTAATATATTTATATATATTATATATATATAAGTTTTATAATATATATTATATTATATATATATCTTATCAATATATATATATATATGTATATATATATATATTATATATTAATATACCATATATATATATATATATATATATATCTAGTATTTGATATATATATTATATATATATATTATAGGTCATATATATATATCTATAATATATATACGTATTTATAATATATATATATATATGAAGTTGTGTATATATATTTATAAGTATATATATATATATACTTATATATATATTTATAGTATAGTATATATATATAAATGATATATATATATATACTCATGATTAATTTACGGTTATTGGTTGAAATATTAGGCATTGCATCATATTTCTCAGTTTAAGAGGCAAGATTCAACTTTCACATTTAGAGGCTCAAAAGCATCCGATTTCTCTCCAATCCTGAAAACCCCTTTTCCTCATTTTCTTTCCAAAAATACAGAGTTTTTAATATTCCTTCTTCGCATACTAACAAATGGGGTTCTAAAAGTCTTTGTGAAGAAATCTTTTTTCCTTTTCGTAAGAGGATAAAGATAACACCCGGGGATAACGTAAAGTCTATTAGGATTTTAAAGTAGTCAACAGAAAAAAAAAAAAGGAGAAAATAGTGTTTTTAACACTAGATGTTTTTTAAATCAAAACGAATTATTATCAATTGAGTTATAATAAGAATAATAATAATTAGGTAATTAAATAATTAAGAGAATTAAATATATAATATAATATATATATATATAATATATAATTATACTGTCTTCAGAAATAAGCTTATAAGCTCTACTAAATCATATTAACTATCAGTAAAATAATAGATATATAACATCATATAGCTTCATAGCGACATAAAAGTTACATAACAACATAACAGCAACATCTTTATAACAACATACATAATAATTAAAAACTATATATACTTATATTATATATATATATATATATATACTATATATATTATATTATATGTGTATATATATATATAATATATATATAATATCTAATAGTATATAATATATATATATATATAATATATAATATATATATATACTTATCATATACTATATATAATATCTATCAGCTGTACCTTGCTTCCCATAAAGTGAGGTAGGGAATCAAACATGCAATCAGAAACCCAAGTTCGATGCATGAGCATCGTTTTAGGTACAAAATTTGTGGTACGGTAACGGGCAACCAGCTAAGCTGATATATATTATATATACTATTATATATCTATATTATATATATATTATATATATATATATTATATATATATATATATTATTATTATTATATATATATACTATATAATATATATTATTTATATATTATATATATATTAAATATATATATATTATTATATTAGTATATATATATATATATATATTATGTTATAATAAAAAAAAATTTTTAATATATTTAAATATTATATTTAAAAAAATTTATATAACCGGTATTGAGAATCACGGGCAGAGCCTTTTTCGAGGAGGGAGCAGAAAAAAAATATAGGTGAGCGCAGACGTGGACTTAAAGAGATGGAGATTAAAACGCATAAACACAGTGAAGCATAGAGAGTTCGCAAATAAGAGAGGCGGTGGAAGGGAAGGCAAACCATCAACGAACATGCCTGGAAGTTCCCAAGATTCACACAAAATTCAAGAGAAGCTTGGCACCCCTTGTGAAACGAGGGCGACGCATTGGTAGTTTAATGCAGGGGGTCAACTCACTCGAGCACCTGCTGTTGTAATGCCTATATTAAAGAGATAGAACACCAACATCACGTTGGAGAGATAGATGGTCAAGGGAGTTTGAAAGCAGGGAACAGTTCATTAATCTTATAGCCTTAGTCTCAACCCTAACCAATAGAAAGGGTGAAACCCGAGCCCACCCCAAATGTGGGAACAGGCCATATATAGGGCGGATAAGACCTTCTTATATAATAGCAGTAACCGTTGTGATGTGAGGTTTCCAAGATTGCTTACTGTTTATGTTCAGACCAAGAATGTTAATGTTTTTCATAGGTGAGACGGGAGTGCCGTCGAAGAAGATAGGATAGTTGGGAAATGTTTTTGAAAGAGAGATGTAGAGAAGCGGAGTTTTTAAAGAGTTGAATTTTCACAAGGTTGCGGTGATCCTACCGGAAATCCTGTCCAGACAACAAGAATAGAATCGGAAAGCTGAAGTCGAGAAGCAATTCTAGAAGCAAAAGAGGGAGCATATTTGGAAATAGTTGAAGAGTGGAGAGTTTAGTCATCGCATAAGAATGACGAGTTTAAGATGTGCAGCTGAGAAGATCGTTAATGAATTAAAAATAAACTTGGAGATAGACGACCTTGTGCGTAGCATTTCACAATTAAAGGAAGGAAGAAGATGTGGTTCCTCCATCAACAGATGCGATTTGGAACGATCTGAGATGAAAATAAGACATAAAGTGAGCAGAGAGAAGAAGCAAACCAATGGAATAGGGAGTTAGAGAGAGTGATCTCATTGCCATACCCTGTCCAAAGGCTTTCGATAAATGTCGGCGTCCACGAGCACGCTCCCCATAGTCCTTAACTGGCATAAGACGGCATGAGATCATTGAGCAAAAGGAAGAATGCACACTGCAAGAAATACCCATAGTTGACCTCGTAAACGTCGAAAACCATATAGAGTGATTCTGAAGGAGGGAATTAATCCCAGATGATCCAGGTAATGAAATTAAGTAGAGATTTAAAGAGCTTTGATGGAATAAAGGGAGAGCTATTCGGCGATTGTAGAAAGTTCAAAGCATTCTTCCTTTTTCGTGACCGTCGATTATGCGCGCTTTCCATTATTGAGGGAACGTGTTAGAAATTAGGGCATAAAGAGTAAAGCTAACAAGGACAGGCGCCAGCTCTAGTCACACTGCGCCTCAAAAACACGGGAGAAAATCCCGTCTGTGACATCTCAGCCTCCTTGTTGTTTCTAGAATCTCATGTTCCTCAAATGCACGCCCATCATGTGTAATAAGGGAGATGGTCCAAGGACACTTGACGAGAGGAATGGAGTGGAAGGAACGTCGCCAGAGTCATCTAGTGTGGAATAGTAGAATAAAAGGGGGCCGAAGAGACTAGCTTTTCAGAAGAGAATATTAACTAACAGATCCATAAGAGCGAAAATAGGAGGAAGATGCAGACTTGAATAAAAACATACTAATTTTGGCACGGGGCCAGAAATGTCAGTAGGGAAGCCAAGAAAATCAGCGACTCCGTTTAGTGAATAGTTGGCCGACTTGTCAAATAATACAAAAGCAAGGAATTCAAGCTGAACGAAAATTAGCAAGGAGTGATTAATTAGAAGTAGATGTTACTTCCATTTCCGATAGGTATGTCTTGCAGTGAAGGGCAACGATAACAGGTCCATTCTAACCACGTCGTGATTTTGCGGATTTTGAGGAAGAAAAAGATTTAGTAGAAGATGGAATGAACCTGCTCATATCTCGGAGATCAGGCCCTACTTTTTCAGGCATCTCACGAAGCGTCTTCCGAGTAAGCAGGAGTTCATAGAAGGATAGGTTCAGCAAGAAGCGATGTACTGCCACTAATTTCGCCCGATTAAGTGCAGGAAAAGTACGTTTAGGGCATGGTGGACCTGCTGGAAGCAAAATAAATGTTATAGATCTAAGAGGCTAACGGAGAATGGTGGTCAGAGTTACGAATAGGTGGAAAAATTGTGTATTTACAGCGAGGAGAAGTGTTGAAGCGCAGGTGAAGAGTGTTCAAGGATTGGTTAGGCACAAATCTGGTATGGTGTGGGTAAGGTTCTTAATCAACTGTTCAGATCGCTGAGATTGCTTTAATGTTTTTGGCTTCCAATCCTCCTGCATCTATATGAAGGAGCAACAAGCCCAGTATGTGTGTAACGGTTGAAGCTCCTAAGTAGAGGATCTCAGCAATTTGGATAAGAAGCAATTAATAAGAGGAAATATTTAAGATATTTAAAAGGTGCCGGAAAATCTCATCCTTTAGGAGAGCACTATCAAAAACGCAAGATAATAGTAATGAGTAGTAGTCAGTGAGGAGAAAGATGTTACCTTAGAAATATAGAAGTTAAGGAGATTCAAGATTTTCGAGCGTGTTTGGCTGGAGTGAATTTGTTAATATAGTGGTACATGGACTCCACTGTTGTTAGTTTAAGTCGGAATATGTGAAAAAAGTTATAGTTGGGAAAGTTTTATTAGGTGAAAGAATCCTGCGCACTCGCTGATCTCAAGACAGAAGTAGTAGAAGATTTATGATGGAGTTAGAGAGGTATACTGAAGATGCTTCGAAGTTAGCGTCTAGGCCACGACGTTGGCGGAGTCCACTAGAGAACTCCGCGTCTCGGCCACCCTACTCCACGAGTTCCGGTCTTCGTACAGATTAACGTGCTAAACACACAAATCATCATCTTACCCGAAAACAAGAAAAAAAAGTAAAACAATAAAAGTAATTTAATAACATTAAACTTTTAAATAAAATGCATATTATATATATAAAAATGGAATTAATGTTAAGGCAAAATGCCAGTAAGCAAAAACCTTAAAGTTAAAAAGGGCATACAGTTAAAACTTAGTACAGTAAAGTAATAATAATAATTTTAGAAGTTGAAATATGGACACTTAAAAACTTCTTAATTCTAGTAGTTGAAATTTATGTCTAGTGGTGCTCTTTGTAATGACAATGAAAATAGTAATAAAGACACTACTGAAATATTAAGGGTTGAAATAAGTTAAACTTGAAAATGAACAATAGAAGTTTTAAAATTAGATAACCATATTAATAATAAGCAAAAACACTCGAGCATATCATAAATCAGCTGAGCAGAAAAATAAAACATTGTATATATAAATAATAGTATGTATATTATATTATTATTATCTGTATATTTATATAATTTCATATATACATATCAAATTAAAATATATATCTGAAATATATAAATAGCAATTTTAGCTAAATTTGCTATTAACATATATATATATATATACTCGGTTATATATATATTATATATATATATATATATTATAATATTATTATATATAGTATATAATAGTCTATTAGTATATAATATATATTATTATATATATATCTAACATGGTATAATATTATAATATATATGATATAGATAACTTTATATATATATCAGCCTTCAGATTAGCCGACACTTGTATCTAAAAAACTACTTTAGCTACTAAAAAACTGAATGATGAAATCAGCGAGAGATTTTTAACGGCAGTGAATTGAAGAGCAATTAAAGATAAAGGGGTGATAAAATAAAAAAATTAGCAACTTTACGGGATCACAACCACATATTTTTTCTATTTTTCTATTTTTTTTAAATGTTTATTTATATATTCATACAGTGCGGAACGTCACAACAGCACACACAACACACACCCACACCTCCTCACAGTCTATGATAATAAGAGTTTTTCTGAATGATAGAAAATACGAACACAAGAGGTTGATAAATGCATTACTGAAAACCTAATTAACCAAGTAACAGGTTTTTTCTACATAAAAGTAAAAGTAAAAAAGTTGAAATATATATTAGTAATATTTATATATATATATATATCGTTATTATAATATATAGTATATATATAGATTATAGAGTATATATATGATAGTATATATATAATAATATATATATATATATTTATATAATATATAATATGATATAAATATATATCTAAGTACGAAACATGAATAAAAAACCTCGGTTTTTCATTCTCAAATTATAAAAGTAAAAATCTTTTCTTTTTTTTCTCGCAGCTAGGAGGATGAGGTTGAAGGAGTCTCGCTATGAGAAGTCCCAAAATGGCAGGCGTAAGATGTTATTCAGTGCGTATTATTTTAATTAAGTTGTTGCCAATTTGGGAGAGATAAATAATAACAATTTAATAAAATACATTTTTTTCTTCCTGCATTAAAATGTTCGCTGAATTCACAAATGTATTAATTTTTTATGTAGCATTTCGTAGTTTTTAAAGATTTAGGGTGCGGCCTAATCTGAAAGGCTGGCTTATATATATAAGTATATATATATATATATATATATATATTATATATAATATATATATATATAGTATATATATATATAATATATATATATATATATATATATATATTTATATCTATAAATATATTATATAT
>JABUQX010067872.1:0-7500 GCA_015478945.1 Trachelipus rathkii
ATGTATACCAAAATCTTGAAGCGCTAGACATATACTTGCTTAATCATAACTTACAAAATGCTGCCAAGCTAATATGTTGTCATTTAACCGGCGGAGTGCGGCGATCTTTAATATGGGCTATAATTACTGTGTTATCAAATGAAATACCTAATAGAAAAATCATTTAGTAAAACACTATCATTAACAAATTAATTGCAAATTATATGTGAAAATTGATATATACCATCATTTCCTCCGATCTACATATGATTATTATTGTCTCAGTGCACAACTTAATAACTCTAGGACATATACAAAGGAAATTACAGAGCCTTAATATATAAAAAAAAGACAAACAACTTAAATATAATATATAACTATAAAAAACATATATAAATTCGTCTCCTGGATATGTCGAAATAAAATATCAAACTATATTAAATATAATCTAATAATATTATTTCGGTGTGTACAACGATCCGCAAAGAGAAGATCTTACTCCGATAGACAGACCTCAAATTTACTGCTATTGCAATATATCCTATATATAGTTGACCTTCTTGAAATTAATATTAAAAATATTTTCTATATTAAAAACAGTAAATAAGAAAAAAATAAATAAAATCAAATTAATAAATAAGAATGAGAAAGACGAATAATAACTTGATGATGATATAAAGTTTAGTGTAATATAGTAATTAATTATTAATCATTTAATTTGCGTGAATAAATAAATAAAAATAATTATATAATAAAAAAATAAAAAAAAATAAAAAAAAAAATAATATAATAATGTTATATTGAAATAAATAATAAATAGATTAACTGATATATAGAAAAATAAAGAAAAAAAAAAATAGAAAATAGATGAAACGAGCTCTGTGTAATGGTCAAATTTTCAGTATGCTCCTATATATATACTAACTATTAATAGTAAAGTAGTAGGCTCAATTAGGCCTAAGCATTATTTATATGAAAAATAAAAAAATAAAATACTCAAGACAAACGTTATCTACCTAATAGTTTGTGCTAAAGAAAAAACAATTCTCATAGATTTGAGTACCTATATATATTCGATAAAAATATCTTCAGCTTCGCTTGACAACTGATACAGCTAGACAAGTAGAAATACATTGCACCTCATTTTCTTAAATAAGGGGGGAAGGGGGAGATAAAAATACTAATATCACCAAAGTTTTATAATTCACAAAAATATTCATTCATAATACGACATCAAAAAAACTATCCTTTACCCGATACCTACAATAAAAGCTAAATACCAAGCTCACTACAATCTTTCAACTATCACAACCTAAATACTATATATATATAGGGGAGGAGATAAGTACAATAATCTATCCATACATTACTTACCCTATCAATATCGTATTGTACATCCTTTCTCTCACTCACACATTATCACTGTTCTCATTATCCAATTACTATACAAAATTATGGAAAGGATTACGTAAACCAGTTGAATGAAAACAAGAGGACATAAATTATATTTTATTTTCTAATTAAAAAAGTTTAATTATAAACTTACTTATATTTTAGTGTAATTATTATATATATAGGTATTATTTCTGTAATACAAATATTAATAAAAGTATCAAATTATAATAAATATATTAATATAATTAATAATTAAATAATAATATATATAATAGAATTTTAAAAATATAATAGAATAATTAATAATAATATATAATAATTTTAATAATATTATAATAATATAAATGTATGAATATGATTATAATATATAATAATAATAATTATATATAATAATAAATTATTAATAAATTATAAATTATATATTATAATAAATTAATAATAAATAAATAATATGTAATTTCAATAATTGAATTAATTTTTACAATACACTAATAAAAAATTTAAATTTTAGTCAAAAAAATATTTTATCACAATAATATTTATGTTATTACAAAATGATTGAAAAATAAAATAGTTAATATAATTATACTAAGGTGGTGAAAGATGTGAAAATCAAAGCATGCTGGTTATTATAATATTATTGTTTCAAATAAAATATATATTAATTGAGCGATTAGGATACTATTCAATACACGTGCAATTCTAGGACTATTACATGTACATGTAGTTTTTCAGTGAGAAGAGCATTGGTGAAAACGCACTGATTGGTGTAATGATACAATTACTTTCGCGCGCAGTGATAGCCAGAGATATGCACTGCCGGCCTAATTACGAAGAAAAGACGACAGAAGACCAGGCGTTATCTCGCATCGATGATCTGATATGTTTTTGATAGTTCCCGGTCTGCTAAAGGTAATCAATTACGTGTTATATCAAAGCCCATAATTTACATATAGCAAATTTATAAAATTCAAGTAAATATTAATATAAATACATATTCGTATATATATATGAAGATTATATATATATAATGATAAATGAAATTTATATATGTGACAATTACCTTTGACTGCTACGGATTGTTTATATTACATATTTCTTTATATGAAAAAAGATATATAAGGTATTTATCTATAAAAAATAACAATATTTAATACAGGCTGAACAACTAATAAAATATAATTATTTTATACTGTGGAGGTAATGATAGGCTTGAGCTTAATAATATTATAATACTCGCACTACAAAAAAACAGTGAATAAAATTTCCTCTCGTAAATCTTGCAATGATGTACTAGGGTAACGAATCAAATTTAAATATTTCTTCAGGATGCTATTTAAAGCATAGGGATGAGAAAATACATCGAAGGTTCCTTTCTCCTATAAAATATATGATTTGTGGTCATTGGATTTATTAATGTTATTTCTGATGTTAATTGAGGTAGAGGAAGAAAAGTTATTATGTAGAGATTATTTAATTTAGACTATTAAAGAGTTTGGTCAAGGTGATAAAAAGTAGTATGAGGACGAATTTTTGCCTTAATCTATGAGCAAACTGGTTATAAAAAATATACAAGAGTGATAGGTGAGATAGCCTACACAATATTACGAAGATCATGTGCACCGCCTGTAGTTAGATTAATTTTCACTTATAATTTTCTGAATAAAAATCGCATATAATAAGAACTTTGATCAGAAAGTTAATCTTTATTTTATTAATCTGTGATCTCTCTTGTAGAAGAACTAAGTCTTTCTCTTAAATACGTAGTGGTAATTCAAAATACTAAATATTTATTCTATTTATTCACTATTAATTATTGTTATATGAATGATTTTTATTCTATAATTTATACTAAAAATTCGTAACTATAAGAAATTAATCAGTATAATTTTCTATGAGAATTCTCAATAATAGTTAAGAGTTTTACCTATTATTATTATTATATATTATATATATATAGGAGTTACATAATATATTAGTATGAAAGAAGTGAAATATAGGAACGGAAAACAACAGCTTATGTAGATGTACATTACTTATTTCCTTTCTTGACTTACTGCATATAATTGGATCTCTAACAGCACTATTATTCAATCTATTGCATTGACCAAATATTTATAATTAATGTCCTATTCATATTAAAAAAGATAGACATAGTAAAATATAGAAAGAAGAGAAATATAGGAACGGAAGAAAACAGCTTTGTAATGTACATTAATTAAATTGAATATTGATATCAGACTTAATTGGCGAGTAGATATAATTATATTTAATAAAAAATATTGCATATATTGAAATTGATTGATTAGTAGACATTATTATTTACTCTTTATTTCTTAGCTATACATAATTTATATTTTCGTATATTTATTATAATATACTCTGCATAGTTCATTCTCTTGATATATATCTGCTTAAGTTTAAGTTATGTAATTGTTATAACTCAATTAATGATATATAATTATTGTTATCGATTCTTTAATGATTGAGTTATATTTGTTATGAATTATTATTAAGAAAGAAAGAGAATGAAAAGAAAAATGATAAGATTATATATTTATATAAATATGAGTATATATTTTTTTTTGATAGAGGAACTATTAATTTATATATTTATTATGTATTGTATATTATTGAGTCTATTGTATATTAATTTATGAAGATGTTATTACCGTTGGAAATAGTGAAAATTATTAATGTTTAAGTAGTTGGAGTAATTTGATATATGTATTGTATGATCAAGTTAAGGTATGAGAAAGTGAGTGAGAGAATATTGTAGTCTTCCATGTAGTTGTGAGTAGTAGCTAGTTTGGTATAAGTGTAGATTGTTCACGTTTAGGTGAGCTTCATGTAGTTCACGTATAGTGCGATAAGTATATACGGAAATCATTTAATTACTTTATTATTATATATATTAAAGTTTATTATTATTAAGGTATTTAATTTGTGTCGAAATTATTTCAATAACTAATTTGTCATTATTTAATTTTCTCTAATGAAGATATAATTATATAGTCTTTATTACTTATCTTCATTCTTGTTTTTTTGCTAAGAGGTTATTGAATTAGATTATCAGTCTATTCAGTATTATTATTAGTGTTGAGTGAGTGAGTTGAGTCATTATTTGAAGATCTGAAGAAAATGTTCACGCTTTAGTCCAAGATTAGCTAAGCAATATGCCAGTAGCTGTATAAGTAGTATACGTAGTATGTTAAAAGTGGTAATCAATGTACATGATTATTATTATTATTCATTACCTTGACCGTACACACCTGCGGATGTGTCTGGAAGCTACTGCGACTGATCCCAGAAGCTACTACTTTCAATTAATTTATAGCACTCCTCAATTATCTCACTCAGATGAGAGTTAAAGTTTAAGTCTATCATCAGCTTTATATTATCTCTTAGTAGTAGTAGTAGTAAGGTTATGTAGTCCAGTAGTAGTAGTGAGTGAAGTGAGTAATGTGTGCACGTTCGGCTACGGCATGTCTAACGTCATTGATGAATTGATAGTCTAAGTTACGGTAAGTATGCTCATATTGAATTTCAAATTAATTAATTTATTTATTTATGTTATTATAAGCATATCTTTATTAGTTAGTTTATTATGTAATTTCATTAAAAATGTATATTAGTATATTCATTAATATAATTATTATGCTCATCATAAGTTATAATACTCTCATATGAGCTCTAATTATTTAGTTAATGATAGTAGTAGTAGTACTCCAAGTAAGTATGATGGAGTATTACTCACACGCTCGAGATAAAGTAAAATTAAGAAGTGTACGTGGTCAGATAGCCATGTAAGATATTAGGTTTTTGGTCAATTATATAGTAGTAGTAGCTCGAGTCGGAGGCTTAGAGGAGAGCTGCTTGTATATCTTTTGAAAATTTAAATATGTGGTACTCTATTAATTTATCTTTGAAAATTCATTATATATTTAATGAGAATATAATATATGCATTCCGAGTTGGTAACTCTAATTCACGTAGGAAATGTTCAGATATTTATCAGTATTTGAATAATTTTAAAAGACTGTAATATCAATATTAAATCTGTATTATAATCACTCATTATTTATCATCTTAAGTACAGATATAATAAATAACAAAACAAAAATCATCTTCAATAATTCTTATAAACAACTATGTTACAAGGTCCCAGAACACCGGCGGGTGAAATATAATATATATTTTAAATGAGTTTTGCTTGCCTTGGTTTAAACTATTCCGTTTCTGCCAAATCAAACAACCTTATTTACCACTTTATTATTATTATTTAATTTAATTATTAATTATTATTATTATTTATTATTTATTATAGAATTCTTAATTATTATTTAATTAATTATTATTTAATTATTATTTAATTTAATTATATTAATTATTATTATTATTATATTATTTAATATTATTTATTAATTTTAATTAATTTATAATATATTTAATTATTATTATAATATATTTATATTATTAATCATATCAGTTTTTTTTGCATTCTAGTATTTTTTATTTCATTATTTTAATGATATAAACCCTTTTCTATTCATTACATTTCTTATATTTGCTCAAAATTATTCGTCTCTATGATTCCCCTTCTTTTCTTCCTTCTCTCTTCCCTCTTTTTGAATGAAAACGTTGTCTAAGTGTGAGAGCTCTCTGATGGATTTCCCACTTTATCTTATTCCTCTCATATTACTTAGATAATTTATTAGTTCCATTATATTATTATTATTATTACCTATTTTATATTGTTAGTATTATATATTAATATAAACTATAAATATATAGTATTGCTTTAGCTCATTATTAATTATTAAACATTATTAATAAATTCTAAAAATTCCAATAAAGCTAGAAGCAATGACTGTAAACATTTAAATGTTATTTATTGTATTTGAAATATATATATGAATTATTTAATTTATGGTAAAGCTATAGTAATAAAACAGTCTTTATATTCACTCTCAAATTATCTATTATCCACTTACAAAATATCTAACTGACAAGATATTTTTAATATCATATTATTAATCAATAATATAGTAGAATATAGAGTAGGATATCGATTCAGAAGTCATATTTAATACTAGAAATAGTAAATCTAACTTTTTAATATTTGGCTTATAAATTTATATATTTTATTTTATAAATCCATTATTCTTTTTATACTTAAATTTCGACATACATTGATAACTTATTAATTAATTTTAAAGATGTGCAACCTGAAGTTAATTTATTATTATTACACATTAATTATTCGGATGGTTAAAATTTTATGGAAATTAAATTTAAGATGAACATTCTTCTCATACCTCATTCTCCAATAACAATAGTTTTAACTCTTAATTTATTGATCGAGTTCTGTGTTTAATGCTAAGTGATATACTCCTTACATCTTGATGTAATTCCATCATTGAATTTTCACTATTAATCAACTAGAAAAAATTAGAATCCAGTTTTAATGTCAAATATAAATATATAAATTAAGCATATTGGATTCTCAAAGTTATTCAAATTACTTTATTCTAATTTATTATTATTATTATTCACTGCTTAAAAATTTGTTAGAATTATTATTAATATTATTATTATTTTATTATTATTATTATTATTATTATTATTATTATTATTGTATAAATAATTAAATAAGATTAGCAATTATGAGTGTTCTTCATAGATGAGAGACTCTCAACAAATATAATCATTCATTTGAATTAACGAAGGTTAAGCCAGAGGTAAAATAATAATTACATTTATATTATGGCAAATAAATAGTTTAAATATTATGTTTATTTATACTATTGCCAGCCATAGTATAAATATTATGCATTTTTATACTACTGTCAAGCGATAGTATAAATAATGTGTATATTTAAACCATGGCAAGCCTTTTGAAATAAACAAACCAACAACTACAAATGCATTAAATTTAAATGTTAAAATATATTAGACAAGCATGTACCAGAAACAGAATAGTGAAGTAGAAAACCACAACCTAAGTCGAAGAAGAAGCACCATCCCCTGATCTTCCCTTCATACCCCCAGGTTAGAGCCCGTCGCAGCCAAAATCCACCCTAAAGCTTTACACACCGCGACAGATTTCCACTGTGATATCTCGTT
>JABUQX010067872.1:12500-15008 GCA_015478945.1 Trachelipus rathkii
TTATTATTATTATTATTATTATTAATTATTATTATCTATCTATTATTATTATTATTATTATTATTATTATTATTTATTTATTATTGTGAAAGTTTTAGTTTGTAGGTGATGGTATATTATTATTATTATTACTTATTATATATTTTTTATTATTTATTGTTATTATTATTTTATTAATTATTAATTTATTTATTATTATTATTATTTTGTTAATTTTTAATATGTTTATCATTAATAATTAATAAAGATTATTTTTTTATTATTACATTTATAATTATAAATATTTATTACATTTTTATTATATTTATTTTTATGATTATGTATTATTCTTTATTGTTCTTACTCTTGATTATTATTATATATATTATTATTTATTATTATTCATTATATTATATTTTTTTTTTGTGGAGTCAGTGTACAGGACCCACCGATGGCTCACACAGAGAGCGGCCTATACTGGCTGAAAAAATCAGCACCATGGAAGGGCCCTGTCATATATATGCTTCAAGTGTCAAAGGGAGATTTGGATGGGGAAATGAATATTCAGTCAGTCAAAAATAAATAAAAACTAAATAAAATTATACCTTTGTATTATAAATAGTCCTAAGATTACATAAAATCAAGTTATAAAGAATATTCACTTACTGAAGATACAAGAAAATAGAGTTACTGCTAAAGTGGGAAGATTCAGAAAGATATGGGATAATCTTTCAGAAGGTGTTAAGGACCGTAAAGTAGGAAAATGACAACGGCGAATAGAGTCCAGATGGCAACAATCAATGAAGATATGGCGAACTGATTAAGGGGTGTGGCAACGGCAAAATTTGCAAATGGGAGGAGGCTCCCGTGATATTATAATTATAATTATAATTATAATTATAATTTATATATAATTATAATTATAATTATATTATAATTATAATTACATAATTAATAATTATAATTATAATTATAATTATATTTAATTATAATTATAATATATATAATAAGTATTATTCTATTATTATTATTATTATTATTTATTATTATTATTACTTATTATTATTATTATTATTATTATTAATTATTATGATTAGTATTATTATTATTTTGACAAGTAAATATTTATTATTAGTAATATTATTATCAATTAATTACTGATTCTTATTATATTAATCTTATTATTATTATTAATTATTATTATTAATTATTATGTATTATTAGTTAGTATTATTATTATTATTATTTTAATTAAATTATTATTATTATTATTATTATTATTATTATTATTATTATTATTATTATTATTATTATTATTATTATTATTATTATTATTATTATTATTATTTATTATTATTAATTTAATTTATTATTATTTTTTTATTATTATTTTTATTGTTATTATTATTATTATTATTATTATTACATAAAGTAAAAATTTTAAGTGAGATTGTCAATTGTAAGTATCACCGTAGATGGAGAGCTCATGTAAAGATGTGTTCCTGCGCCCTTTTCGGATTTGGATAGATTAATACAAATTAATATGCTTCACTAAAGATAGCTTCACTGATTGGAGAATTGCTTAGCCAATCATAATGCATTTATGATTCTCAATTGTGCTTGTAAGCAGGGCTGCGGTAATCGCAGTCGGAGTCGTGGAGTCGCTGAGTCGTGGAGTGTACGTTATAAATTTTCTCAGCAGTCGCGGAGGTCGGAGTCCGGAGATCGGGAGTCCGAAATCTTCTGTGGCAAAGGGGTCCGGAGTCGGACGTCGGAGTCGAAAATTTCCTGTGTAAGTGGAGTGTCGGAGTCGGAGATCGGAGTCGGAGTCCGAAAATTTATAGAACTTATTATTATTATTATAAATTATTATTTATTATTATTATTATTATTATTATTATTATTTTATTATTATTTAATTATTATTATTATTATTTTATTATTATTATTATTATTATTTATTATATTTATTATTAGTTATATTATTATTATTATTATAAGGCAAAATTTAGATCCAGCCGTCAATTTTAACCGTACTTTTTACAGAGTTCTTTCTATTTTCTAAATAATTCTTTTATTTTCAGAAGAAATTTTATTAAGGACTATTCTAGAATAAAAAAGTTACAACTTTATTTATTATTATAAACAATATTTCGCCTGTATACTTCAGGAGGTGATCACAATTAACTAACTATTATTTTTATAATGCAGCTTACAAAATAAATTTCTAAATATAAAAATCTAAAATTATTTTAACATTATTGTGAAAGGTCTTAAAAAACAATATTTTGATGAAAACATATCAAAAAAGATTACCATTATTTTTGCAAATGACAGCTATTATCATGGGATACTAGGTGTACCTCAAAAAAAAAAAAAATATTCAAAAAAAAAATCAAGCACTCATTCATTTCATTAAATTTCAAATTGATCTGGCTTAAGTTTTTTAATGAAAAGAGATTCTACCTACTATACGAAGTTACTTGCAAAAATACCACTTGGAATAAATTTTAAAACACTAAGCAATTT
>JABUQX010067873.1:7500-20000 GCA_015478945.1 Trachelipus rathkii
TTAAAAAATAAAAAGATTTAAAATAAACGTGTTGCAATGTCTTATTTTATTAAGTTATTTATAACTGATATTTTAGTTGAAACTTTCAGTAAGTTCACGTGAGAGAAAGAAAGAGAAAGAAAAGAATGAAGAGAGAGAGAGAGAGAGAGAGAGAGAGAGAGAGAGAGAGAGAGAGAGAGAGAGAGAGAGAGAGAGAGAGAGAGAGAGAGAGAGAGAGATGCACTGAAATTTTCAGCACTAAAATATAAATTAATTAGAAGAAGCGAAGGGATGTAAGTGACAAAATGTATTTTTTGGAGAAAGAGATTTTGGAAATTAGAATTATGAAAAAAATACAAGGGCAAAAATAATCTAAAACCAGCAGCAACACACAAGCACAAATCATTCATTAACTAAATTGCTTTCAACACATTACTTAAAAAAAAAAATTGATGTTTGACGTGTCCCTCAATGTATTTATTTTTATGCTTGTATTTATCTTAAAATTTTTGCAATTTTGCCACTTCACACCTTTTTGATTCTCATTTTCATCAAATAATACATATTTTTTATATATATAAAATCGCTACAACTTTGGTCATTAGTGTTTGAAAGAAAGTTAAAATGTTATTTTTCTTGGCGTTTTTTTCTTTTTTTTCAGTTTTTTAGTCTGGGGGAGGGGTATATTTATTAGTGTACTATTGTTAACAGTGAGAATTATATTTAATTATTAAGTATATATAATCTTCCATATATCACTTCCAGAGTAACAATGGCGTAAATGCAACGAGTAAATTTAAAAAAATAAAAACAAAACTGGTTTGAAAGAAGCTTTTATATAGTATTCATTTCAGTTAATATATAAATAAAATTTTCGAATAGAAATTGTTAAGAGAAATGTGTTCAATTATCAATTATTCTTACAAAAAGATAAACAATACAGGTCTTTGTACCTGATCACAAAATTATAAATTTTGTCTTGACAATTTAGCTATCTTGCATTGATTTACGTAACTCTGTAACAGCATATATATATATATATATATATATATATATATATATATGTGCAAGATAGGTTATATATATATATATATATATATATATATATATATATATATATATATATATATATATATATATATATATATATATATTATGGTAAATTTAGGAAACTGTACTGTAACCACCGAGGCACTCCAAACCTAACCTAACCCATCCCAACCTAACCTAACCTAACCTAACCCAACCCAACTTAACCCAACCCAACTAACCTAAATTAATTTTCATTATTATACCAGTTTGTGATCAGGAAACTTAGGAGGTTCTTTTTTTTACGCTATCCTTGTTAGGTGGTTGACTATATCCTAACTAGTCACAGTACAGTTTCTACAAATTTGCCTTATATATATATATACTATTAGTATTAAGATATATACATATATATATACATATATATATATATATATATATATATAGTATATATATATATATATATATATATATATTAAGGAGATATATATATATATATATATATATATATATATATATATTATATATATTTATATATATATATATATATATATATATATATATATATATATATATATATATATATATATATATATATATATATATATATATATATATATATATGTGAGGGCAGGATTTCTCTTGCCTCACAATAAATATATATACCTCCCTACCAATAATAACTCTGTATATCAAATTTACTATTAATTTTATTATATATGGAAAATATTTAACGACTCTTCCGAATGACTCCATTGTTGTAAAAATGAGTCGCTGCAAAATGCTGCCCGAGAGGGGAGGCAAGGGCAGTTAGCGTCTCGTATCCGAGAAAAAATAATTCAGTAAGGCCTGATTGTTACAAGAAGAGAGGTCGCATTTTAAGCTTCGGCTCGTTGAAAGACCGGAGGATTGTGTTTTGATTATAAAAATTATGATGTTAACCTTCACCAATGTTATTAATAACTGTGAACTGGCCCATTGTGTTAACTTTTAAACATTGATACAATTATTTACTACCTGATTTAATTAGTCTTAGAAATAAAAATAAAAAAGTAATTACCCCTTTTCATTATCACTGTATCTAACTTCTCAAAGGGTTGATACAAAGAATGGTGACTTCCCAGAGCGACTCGAATAAACATCCAATATACAAAAGTGAAGTGAAAACAAACGCAAAATCATAATAAACAAAATTTTAATCAGTGAAGCGAGAAAAAAAGTGCCGATCAAAACACAGACACACACAAAAAACATACAAAATAAAATAAAACAGTTCAAATTCCCCGAAAAAACAGTGAAATAAGAAACTCTATCGCAATAGGCTTAAAAACTTTCCCCTAAACGAAAAAAGAAAAACCGTTAAAATTTGCCCAACTTTAAGAAGTTTCACCCAAATTGAAACAAGAAGCAAGATGACTGTTACCACTTGGCCTGAAATCTCGAACCCCAATTCACTTATCCCTCACGAGGTTCCCCAAAATGGGGGAATGGGAGAAGAAGACAACTTTTCTCAAAATGGACAAGGAGAATCTTCAACTCACGAAAACAAGATAGACCACCTGATAGCGATACAGAGAAAAACGACGGAAGAAATGATTTCTCTAATTGGAACAATCAAAAACCTAATGAAGACAATATGCGAGAATTCAAGGAAATCTACAATCAACATTGACGATCAAGACTTAATACAGGGAAACGTAGAAGCTCCTCTCTGGTTCCAACAACGGGCCAAAGGGGGAATAAACACGTGGCGAAATACTTACTTTAGACGGAAAAATTTTAATATTAGAGGTAACAATTTTAGAAGTAACTTTTATAATAGTCATTATAATAATAGTCACAATAATAACGGTAATAGTAGAAAATGGTTTTATAATAATAATCATAATAATTTTAGTAGAAATAATTTTTACAATGATCATTATAATGATAGTCATAATAACTATAATAATAGAAGATATTATTATTATAATAATAATAATCATAATAACGGTAGGAATTATAGCCATAATTACAGACATTTTGCTGGTATTCGTTACAGGAATTTTGGGGGGTTTACTTATGGGGGTTATCCGAAATATCCGGGGGGAGAGCAGAATGTTTTCTGTCGAAGAAGAAATCATTACTCTAATAATTTTAAAAATGCATGTTACAGAAGAGATACTTTTAATAATTATAATTATAGGCAATATAGAAATATTAATCATAATGTTTATAAATGGACTAGGGTTGCAAACTATAGTAATAATTATAATAATGGACATGTAAATCATAATGGTAATTATAATAATTATAATTATAATAGAACCGCATATTATGATAATAGGTATAAATATGTTAGGAATACTGACTGTAATAATAAGCATGCTAGTGATAGAACTTTTAATTACGATAACGAAATTGGGGACGAGAATGTTAGTGATCTTGTTGTAGCTGCTATCACAGAAAGTGTCTCTGATGGGGGATTCGTTGAGTCAGTTCGTTCCCCAGATGGAACGCGGGGGGAAGAATACCGTAGCGCTCATGATTTAATTGCCGAGGCGCGAGTTGAGGAAGAACGAAAGACCCTGAATTATTATTCTACCAATAATAATAATAATAATAATGAAAAAAATAATAATAATAATAATAATAATAAATAAAAAAAAAAAATAATAATAATAATAATAATAATAATAATAATAATAATAATAATAATAATAATAATAATGATAATAATAATAATAATAATAATAATAATGAGAATAAAAGTAATAATAATAATAAGAATAATAAAAGCGAAGGTAATAATAATAATAATAATAATGATAATAATAATAATAATAATAATAATAATAATAATAAAAAAAATAATAAAAATAATAATAATAATAATAATGATGATGATAGCGACGATTATGATGATGTTCACTATATAAATTTCGGAAGCGAAAAGGATGTAACTTTCTTAAAGAAAAATTATGTTAATGTTAAAACTGCAATGATGGCTAAGAGGGCAAATTTTATGAGATTTTATTCCGTCACTGATAGAAGAAGTATGAATAATTATTTGATAGATTGGGGAAGTTCTTTAAATTTAATACGACCCTCAGATGCTGATAGGAGTGGGGGTATAATAGGTTCTGTGACTGCGGCTAACGGGACATTGATATCTATTTATAATAAGAAATTAATTAAGATCGACATCGGGCTTGGAAGACAATTTGAATTATGGGCATTCGCTGCCGAAATTAGTTTTAATATTTTGGGTATGGCTTTTTTAGAGAAATATGGGTTTATTATTGACTTTAATTATAATTACATGATTGATCCCGATACGCTTCGTAATGTTTCAATAGATAATGAGGCTTCTGGCTCCTCCCGTCAAATACGAAATTCACTCTTACCCTTATCTTGTCTCAATTTAATGGAATAATTTTATCTTCTTAAATTAAGGCGGTCTTACGTTCTGTAATAGAGGTTATTGAAACGAAAAATCCATCATTAGTATTCGGATATTGTAAAATTAAATAAGGTCAGGTTAATATATGTTTTTGTTTTAATATAGTATTGTAGAAATAAAATTTGAAATTCATATAAAACAAAATTACTACTTAAAAAAAAAAAAAAAAAAAAAAAAAAAAAACTTGTAAGGGCAGTTTCTCTACCCTTACTATAATAACTATGTATACTTGATATATGCATCCGTACATTAAATTTTAATTATTATTTCATTGTATAAGAGAAGTATTTAACGATTCTTTTGTGAGGGCACTTTCAAATGTAATGGACTGCCACGGAAACGTGAGTCCAAGCGGAATGCCCGGGGTAGAAGGGAATAAGAGTCAGTTAGCGTCTCGGATCATAAGAGGAGAGATGCAGTAAGGCCTCAAGATACAAGAAAAGAGGTCGCATTTTAAGCTTCGGCTCATTGAAAAGAACCGGAAAATTGTGTTTGATTGTAGGGACTTGTTATATTAACTTTCACCCATTTTATTAATGACTGTGAATTAGCCTATTGTGTTGAACAACAAATTAATTGCATTTTAAATTGTTCTTACATTGATATCATTACCTACTATGTGATTTAATTAGTCTTAGGAATAAAAGAATAAAAGTAATTACTCCTTTTCATTATCACTGTATTAACTCGTCAAAGGGTTTTATCTATATATATATATATATATATATATATATATATATATATATATATATATATATATATATATATATATATATATATATATATATATATATATATTATATATATATGTTTGTGTGTGGTGTGTGTGTGTTGTGTGTGTTGTGTGTGTGTGTGTGTTGTGTGTGTGTGTGTGGTGTGTGGTGAATATTGTAATGGATATGCTGTTCAAACCAAATGAAACCTAAGGGAACAAACTTCAGAATTAATTAATTGTCAACTTAAGAACTCATAAGTACAGCAGCGAAAATAACCTATGTGTATGATAAAAAAAATATAAAAAAAATTGATTAATTCATAAATGATAATGTAAACAGAAATACAAAAAATATATGATATTCGAGCTCTGGGGTCACCAGTTATAACTACTCGTCTTTTTTTACAATAAACTACACAAGATTAGTTATTTTTTTATAAAAATAGATAAAACGAGACAAGCAGCTATTAATAATAACAAGACAAATAGCTTTTCATACAAAAGCTTCAATAAGTTATTAGTAAGTGTACACACGTATATAATGCAGCAATGACTAAATTTCGATGAGATCAACAAACAAGTTCATTAAATTTAACAGATAATACCAGCCAATTAATCGAGATTCATAATTACCTACTGATATTTGTTCGGAAGTATTAAAACATTCCTGTAGCACAAAGTATTATATATATATATATATATATATATATATATATATATATATATATATAATATATATATATATTATATATTTTATATATATTTATTATACATATATATATATATATATATATATTATGAAGAAAATACCATTATTTTCCATAAATTTTTAATCCCAATGCTCTTTGAGTAAATATTTCCCCGCAAATTTCCAAAGCCCCAGTCAAATTTTAAAAAGTTCAAAGTGAGTTACGAAATACACAATTGCCGTAAGCCAAGGTTTTACGGAATTTCAACGCCAAAAGGATGAAAAAGTAAAAGAAACCATTTCAAGGTGAGAATAGCTACTTTCCTGTTCATTGTATATTTCTTTAATTTAGTCAAATTTCCTAGATTTAAGAACAAACCTGCATAAATTAATTACTACAACTTACTTATAATAACAATTCATTGCATTGTGTAGGTATAAGCCTATTTAAAATTATATTTAGTAGGGCATTCATTTAGTTTCTGCTTTGTTGGAGTTGACTTTAGATATAATTCAGTATAATTTCAACCACTCTTAATCTAAAACATATCTCATAATCTTAAAGCTTCACCATTCATAACTGCGTGTATTTAATTTAATATTTGATTTATCAATTATTGAATATTTGGGTCGAAGGTCAATAAATTAATTGTTGATTGATTACTGCAATTGCATATGTATGATTGTGGACCATTGAAGCTATAGTTATATATCCTCTGATCGGGTTGGTCGGTCATTATTTACTTTTAGTGGGTCAGCTTGGGTAAGTTCCAAATTTTCATAGAAGGCAAATTTTAATTATTTGTGTATATCGGTATAGCTGCTGGTTACGATTATTTGAATAAAAAATTCCTATTGTTTTCCATAAGTTCGCTCATATATATATATATATATATATATTATATATATATATATAATATATATATATATATATATAATATATATATAATATATATATATATATATATATATATATATATATATATATATATATATATATATATATATACTATAATTATATATAAATATATATATATATATATTGGCGAAAAAGCATCCCATCCGCTCCATTTAGTATCGACCAAAATGACTGAAAAATCCCCGAAATTGTCGGAATTTTTTCGTCACATTTTGACAAAAGAATTTCGTTTTCGATTAATATTGAAAAATTGAATTTCATTATATTTATTTTCAGGAATTTTACAAATTTTGTAAAATTTATTGGAAAATAATATGTTGAAAATATTTCTTGTTTTTCCATAATTTTGTTTAGATGAATATATATATATATATATATAATATATATATATATATAGTATATATATTATATATATATAGTATACATATAATATATATATATAATATATTTACATCCTTTGTTTAGATTTATAATATATATATATATATATATATATATATAGAGAGAGAGAGAGAGAGAGAGAGAGAGAATCTTATTTTTTTTCTCGCTAATTTTTAAAAAATTCAAATTTTGATTTCCTGAATAGCAAAAAAAATCTCTCTTATCAATTAAATATTTTCTTTCTAATATATATCTAAGAAATTCCTCTAAAAAATAAAACTAACCTTCTCAAAGAAGTATTACATAAAATAAAATAAAATATTAAATAAAATAATAATAATAATATAATTAAATAATAAAATATTTGTATGAGCTTTTTCCATCCCAATAGTATTATTAAAACCCTCTTGGTAATAATTAGAATACCATAAAAATATAAGAAATTCTAGGTCGTAAAAAAAAAAAAAAAAAATAATAATAATAATAATAATAATAATAAAAAAATTAATATAAAAAGAAAAAAAAAATATGAAAAACTAAGAGAACAAAAGAGAAGGGGAAAATAAAGCTCGAAGCCAAAGTCATTTATTTAAAGAATGATAAACTGAACCAATTTTTAGAGGTTCTTTTGTAAGTTAAAGTAACATATTGGTGGTACATATTCGCCACGACCATTATATATATATATATATATATATATATATATATATATATATATATATATATATATATATATATATATATATATATATATATATATATATATATATATATATATATATATATATATATATATATATATATATATATATATATATATATATAAAAGACTGGACTTTATTTTAAAACTTTTGAAATTCTTTGCTCCCAACCCTTAATTTTTTTTTTCCAGTATGTAAAAAAGTGTTACTTGTAAAATTTTAGCTATTCGAATAGTTTAAGGTGACCTCCAAAGGAACTAAAGTTACGAATTTCACCGAAAATTAGGCAGGATACTTAACAGTAATTTGAATTGAGAAACGCAGACTTCGCGAAATAACGTCTAAATTGGAAGTAAGGACAATAAAAATGTAATAACATACCAGAATTTACTTCTCCATTAGGGTGAATTTGGTAGCCTGTGGGTACCCACAGGCTACCAAATTCACATAGTAAACATATGAAAACGTACGTTTTCATATATTTGCTAACAATCTGCAGAATGTATTGCTTTTTTCGTTTTTGGCCAAAATGTTCTAATACTCTTGGACTAGCCTCACTCCTCTCTCAGCAACGTCGTTAACTATTGCAATGTCATTCAATGTTTCCAAACCTAGTTGGAAGTTGACATCATCTTTGCAAGTAGATGGGTAATATTTAGGAAACTTTTTTGTTTATTAAAAATCTTGAAAATCACATCTTCGATTTAACAGAAATTTTTTTATTTTAAATGGTTGTGATCGTCAAACTCTTCAAACTCTTAACTACTAACAATGTATCGTTTTATTTGATTTTACGAATCTATACTGTCTGAAGTCATCATTATAATAACCATATTTTGCTTAATTTATATTGGAAGTTCATTATCAAAGAACGAGAATGCCGCATTTTTTGTTGAGAGATACCATAAATGGTTTGGAAATTTTTTACGACAGAAAAGCTAATTTCTGTATCTACTTGCTTTTACTTGATTAATTTTAGTTAAAAATTGTAATTTAGATATGGAGCAATCACGGGCAGTGGTGCTAGGAACCACGCCCGTAAATAGTCTGATAAGAAAACTGTGTATGTATTCGTGTGATTGAATTTTTCTCATATTTTGGTCAGTTTAAGTTGGTTCTCGAATAAATATATTTTAAAGCCATAATTAGTTTTGACCATCCACCGAGGGTAACTCACGGCTCTAGGAAAACGAAATGAGAATCCTTTTGGGGGACAACCATCGAGGAATTTTATAGCCAATTCTAATAATTCGCTTTAATCGGTTCTATTCTGTTTTTTACATAACTGCTCTTGTAGGAGTTCCAGCATACTGATATGGATATTTTTGCTGACATTTTCTATCCCACTATGACACTTTCTCTTTTCTATGGTCGACCAGGTTTCCCTAAATATTTAACAAATTTACGTCAGATCCAGAAATTACACCCATTACTACATAGGACAAGCTCCCAAGGCTAATTCGAAGATATAATGACGAATGGGAAGGTAAAGTAAGATCACAAACAACATATTTTTTTTTTTCAAGTTTTTGCAAGATCCATTTTATTGGGCTGTGTTGCTTAAAGTTGCAGCAAAACAGGGCACCTGTATTTTACTTTCTATGTCCCATTTTTCAGCTCTTTATAAGAGCTAACGCCTGATATTGCTCCTTAGATTTGAAATTTTCAGTATACATAATAATTATTCTTGTAATGACGAGTATGCATTATGGATAATCTATTACTTTTTTCTACAATCAGATAATCTGGTAGCAGCTTTCAATCTCAGTGTAGCACCAAAGCGTTTCCATCTGCTAGATTAAAGTTTTCTTTAATTTCTGTTTCTGTTCGCTGAATTGTTTCCTTCGACGTTGCAAAGAGGTACGATTAATAACCAAGATTTTAGTGTTAAATTTGAAAGCGTGTGTTGCAGCCATTAGAAGATGAATCGCATATCGGTCGGAGATTTTGCATCTGTTTAGTGCTCCAGACAAACGTAGAGTTAAAAAATCTGGTTTACCTCTCATACCAGAAGCAATTTTCTCTCTCACTTTTCAAAGTATACTCGGTCTAATTGTTGTTCTTTGAACAAGAATTAGAATGTGGTTTCTTCTTTATCATCACTATCACAGCTTGAAAATGATGGTGGCTGTAGCTGAACCATAAGTTTCCTTCCATTTCCTCATAAGTAATCCTTTTTCACTCTTTTTCATTTTCAATGAGCTCTTGTTTTTTATTTTCTCCAATGGCTTGAAGTTGATAAATGATAATCAATGCCAGCCATGTAACCTGGTCTTCCTCTCTTGCGTTGAAATTTTAAAAACTTCACATCCTCTTCGTTCTTAATATTTAACGCATTATCATGGTCAAAATCGAATAAATTATCTAATATATTCATGAATTTTTTTCGTTTTTCCACTTCTACATCTGAGTCTCTACCCAATCGATTTTGAAAGTCTTGCCACCCTTTATATAGCGATACAACTTTTTCAACGTAAGGATTCCTTCATTTTGTTCTAATTCAACCCTATTTCCTAAAATACAAGAACTTCTCTTACAGCTAAGCCAGCACTATCTTTAACTGATAATTTAACAACACGTAAATTGAAAAAAAGAATTCTTACTGAGTACTTGCTTATTTGAAGGTAGTTTTCCTCTTACAATTTGTCTTTTTAAGGTTCCGATGAGACTAAATTTCGTAATCCTCGGCAATCAGCGCGAATATATAGAAGTGGACTGTGACGGTGTTGATGCCACTGTATCGAACAAATGAAAAGCAATGCACAAAGTACAAACTCGCTTAATTCTTGAAGAATAGAACTGTAACTCGAAACTCTATTCAAACGTATAAGGTGCCTTACTCACTCAAACACTTTAATCAAACTGACTGAGAGTTGTGTGACTCATCTAGTTAGAACGCAAACTCCATCTATATAAAGAACTCCCGACAGGGTTCTAAAAAACTTGTAGAAGATTCTGTGGTTCTACAGCCTTCTATAACCTTTCAGAAACATATTTTATGGCAAACTGAATTTGTTTTCAATCATATTATGTAATATTTAAAAAAAAAAAAAAAAGATTACAAATAATATAATTAACTAATATAAAAATATGCATTTTGTTACAAGTAGGAAAGTTTAGACCATATGGAGGCTACTTTAATATTATTATCTGATTGAAGAGAAATTTTACAGAGAGTAGTGTCACATGGATTAGAACAATTCTGCAGGTTGAGAGCTAAGAAAAAAAATTTCAGTTCACAAAATCGTATATAAATATGGGCCAGCCTAATATATATATATTATATATATATATATATATATATATATATATATATATAAATATATTTTTATAAATATATGTATATATATATATAATATATATATATATATATAATATATATATATATAATATATATATATATATATAATATATATATATATATATATCATATATATATATATATATATATAATTAAGAGACTTTTAAAATATCCTCCAGGTTTTTGCAATAAGATCAAAGACTTACTTTTCATCCGTAATAATTTAATTAAAAATAATTCCTTGATTTTAATTAAGAAACATTCAAATAAATGTTTTTTTTTTAAAGCAAAGAAAAAAAAAAAAGGATAATTCCCTTTTGAATCATATTCTATTAATTTTAATCATTTTCTCTTCTATCTAATCCTATCTTATATATATACTATAATATATTATAATATATATATATATATATAATACTATATATAATATATATATAATTATTATATATTATTATATATATTATATATATATATATATATATTATAATATATATATATATATATATATATATAATATATATATATATATATTATATATATATTATATATATATATATATATATATATATTATATATATATATATATATAAAGTTCACACCTCACGGGCATAGCCCTATTCAAGGAGGGGAACTTCTCTAGGTAATTTCTACCTAGGATCCGAACTAGGATTCGAACCGCGACCTTGCCATGCGGCTCCTTCGCTCTATCTATTAGAGTTGGTGAACACACACGCACCTCATTGAGACTAATACCACGTTTACTCCACGAGACGATGAAATTATGGTGATATTCTCAATGGGGCCCATGCGACTTAAAAGTTTAGTTTGAAGCGAAGGTTTTTGGATTCGTGGAGTGACCGAATTTTTAGGACGATTCGCTAGATCTAATTCTGGGGGAAACACTTTCTTTACTTTACATATATCTTTATTTGTTTAGTTAAAATTTCCAAAATTTTATTGCAGCATATTATATTATATATATATTTATTATTATATATATATATATATATATATATATATATATATATATATATATAATATATATATATATATATATATATATATATATATATATATTATCGCCACCTGTGGGCAAAGGTAAGAGGCCTACCACAATTCTTCCACAGAATTGGGCAAAACAAAGACCGACATGGTCAATCCAAAGACCGACATGCCCTTGAAAATGTGCTAATCAAAGGAAGTTAGAAAAATTGGTAAGGTGAGTGTATTCCATACTTTATCAGTGGAGTGCATAGCGTTAAGCGGTTAAGTCTTTGGTCAGAAAGTTGGACAGAGGAAGAATGAGACTGTGTAGGAAGACGAGTCACACGAGGTTTCCTCGTTG
>JABUQX010067873.1:42500-51034 GCA_015478945.1 Trachelipus rathkii
AAAGTCGAAGGAGATTTAGACAGAGACAAATAGTTTACCAAGGCAGGGTACAAGCTCGGAAGGACATGTTTTGAGAACCACAGGAGGAATACCATCTAAACTGTACAGTACACCTTCTTAGTGGTAAGCTAAAAGATAGCTGAATAACATCTTTAGGATAAATTACAATATTACTTATAAATGAGTTGGAGGATGGTAGAGGAGGAGGAATAGCACTGGAATCGTCTAAGGTGGAGTTAGAGGCAAAGGTTCGAATGAAACAGTTCAGCTTTAGCGGAAGGTAAAACGGCAATTGTGCCGTCGGAAGATACTATTGGAGGGAAAAAGGAAAGTTAGTTAACATTTTTTGCAAAAAAAAAAAGACGAGAAAGGACGTGAGGAAGAGGAACGAGAAAGATTATTGCATTTTCTGCAGAGAATAGATTTTGTATGATTCCAGGGACCAGGATGAAATATAAGTTGTGCGAGTTTCTGAGGATTGAAGAATACGGTAATTGTTGAAGGCAGCGCCCCCTGTGGCGAATAGAAAGAGAACAAGCAAAGTTAAACCAAGGTTTATTAATTTTAGTTGAAGAGAAAATATGGATTGTACACCATGGAGGTTAATGTTAACTAACTTTGACTTTTCCTCATTCATTCCAATTGTATCTTTTCCGACGGCACAATTGCCGTTTTACCTTCCTCTAAAGCTGAACTTGAACAAAATCCACCCTAGCTCTGCCACAAATCAATTCATCAGAATCGCAACTCCTTCTGTCTCCCTCTCATTCCTCTTTATTCCAAGACACACACACACTTCACCTCACACCACTTGTCCTCACGACCTCCTTTCATCTTTGTTTCAGTCACAGCAAGCAGATTAAATTTACCCTTTCTAAACACATCCATCACCTTACCCCCTCTTCTCCTCGACAATTATTCCTTTAACATTCCATGTTCGAGGACCTCTTCTCGACATTTATTCCTTTAACATTCCATGTTAGATGAATAAATATTCTTCAGTTTCGTCGATAGATATAAGGTCTTTTACGGCGATCACGACCAGGTTCGTGGCATGTATGATCCTTCCTAGGGAATAAATAAGTGATAGCTGAACCCCAACTCGGCTACCACTGTCCTCTTTAGTCCCCTCTTACGACACGCAGAACGTACGTTATGAGCATTCTTTCATCCCCACATGTAAGGATCTGGCATCTTTTCATTTATTTTATATATTTACCACACTTTTATAAAGTAATTGCATGCATATTAAACAGTAAAGGTTGGAAACATTTTGAAATTTGCCAATACAAGTTTTACTTTTCATTTTAATAATAATAGTAATTCATAATAATAGAATAATGAATAGGGGATGGTGCTTTTGTAACTGATGAAATGGATGTGAGGGGAGTGTGGAAAGTACACTTCGAAAATCTGTATAATATTGGAAGTAATGAAGAGGTGATAGTGAATGTGTGTGGGTTTGATGGTGCAAAAGAAGGAATAGTATTTTGGAGATGTCATAGGCAAAGAGGAGGTCAAGAAGAGAGAGAGAGCTACTTTCCATCTTTTTAAGGAGAAAGCTGTATTGTGAGTGGAATCCACCTAGGTGTTGAGGCATAATAATAATACAGGGGTGAACATCACCCCCTTAAAGAGCGAGCAACTGGGGTGACGTGAAGAAATTCCGAGGGCACCTCAGAACACCCAACCTCTTTGAAGCTTGTTCAGAAAGAGAAATAATGTGATCCTTCCAATTAAAGTGACGAGAAAAAGAAGCACCAAGAATATTAAGGACAAACAAAGGTTCGAGTTGTGTGTTTCCAAAGATGTTGTGTGGAAGATTGTCGAGTAGCAAGATAAAGGAATTGAATTTATGAGGTATTGAAAACAAACCATGTTCTCATTGCTCCAATTAGAAATTCTTTTAGAAATGTCCGAGGATAGTTGCGTCAAGGCCGCCCTCAAGCGTGAGCCGTTTGCCTTTGGGTGGGACATCTTTCAGAATTAAATGAGTTGTGAAAAATAGGAGTCGTTGGCTTAGGAGTGAATAGGTGAAGAAGTAATAGAGGGAAGTTATTAATGAGAAGTAGAAAAAGAGTTGGGGATAGTACATAACCCTGAGGAACACTTTATAGATATAAAGGATGAGCAATGGTTGTTTTCAACTGATGTTATAGAAAGGCAGGAAAGAGAATATCGCATGGATACTGAATGAGAGAGAGAAGTTTAGAAAATAAAAGCTTTGTTCCAGATTCTATCGATATCCTACAATAGGTCTAGCCCCACAGCTAAAGATCATTGAAATGCCGAAGGGTAGAGGATCAAGAATCAGAGAGAGAAGGGAAAGAAGATCGCCAGTAGAACATTTCTTACCAAAGCCAAACTCACGAACAGAGAATTGAGAGGCTCCCAAATCTTCCTCTTAAGGATAGATTAAAAAACTTAAGAAACAATGGAGGTTAAAACGATAGGACCGATAGTTTAAGGAGTTGAGAGGGGTCTTCTTTTTTTGGCACAGGCGGAATGAACGCAAATTTTCTGCAGGAGGTGAAAGTCGAAGGAGATTTAGACAGAGACAAATAGTTTACCAAGGCAGGGTACAAGCTCGGAAGGACATGTTTTGAGAACCACAGGAGGAATACCATCTAAACTGTACAGTACACCTTCTTAGTGGTAAGCTAAAAGATAGCTGAATAACATCTTTAGGATAAATTACAATATTACTTATAAATGAGTTGGAGGATGGTAGAGGAGGAGGAATAGCACTGGAATCGTCTAAGGTGGAGTTAGAGGCAAAGGTTCGAATGAAACAGTTCAGCTTTAGCGGAAGGTAAAACGGCAATTGTGCCGTCGGAAGATACTATTGGAGGGAAAAAGGAAAGTTAGTTAACATTTTTTGCAAAAAAAAAAAGACGAGAAAGGACGTGAGGAAGAGGAACGAGAAAGATTATTGCATTTTCTGCAGAGAATAGATTTTGTATGATTCCAGGGACCAGGATGAAATATAAGTTGTGCGAGTTTCTGAGGATTGAAGAATACGGTAATTGTTGAAGGCAGCGCCCCCTGTGGCGAATAGAAAGAGAACAAGCAAAGTTAAACCAAGGTTTATTAATTTTAGTTGAAGAGAAAATATGGATTGTACACCATGGAGGTTAATGTTAACTAACTTTGACTTTTCCTCATTCATTCCAATTGTATCTTTTCCGACGGCACAATTGCCGTTTTACCTTCCTCTAAAGCTGAACTTGAACAAAATCCACCCTAGCTCTGCCACAAATCAATTCATCAGAATCGCAACTCCTTCTGTCTCCCTCTCATTCCTCTTTATTCCAAGACACACACACACTTCACCTCACACCACTTGTCCTCACGACCTCCTTTCATCTTTGTTTCAGTCACAGCAAGCAGATTAAATTTACCCTTTCTAAACACATCCATCACCTTACCCCCTCTTCTCCTCGACAATTATTCCTTTAACATTCCATGTTCGAGGACCTCTTCTCGACATTTATTCCTTTAACATTCCATGTTAGATGAATAAATATTCTTCAGTTTCGTCGATAGATATAAGGTCTTTTACGGCGATCACGACCAGGTTCGTGGCATGTATGATCCTTCCTAGGGAATAAATAAGTGATAGCTGAACCCCAACTCGGCTACCACTGTCCTCTTTAGTGGCCTCTTACGACACGCAGAACGTACATTATGAGCATTCTTTCATCCCCACATGTAAGGATCTAGGATCTTTTCATTTATTTACCACACTTTTATTAAATAATTGCATGCATATTAAACAGTAAAGGTTCGAAATATTTTGAAATTTGTCAATACAAGTTTTATTTTTTTATTAATAATAATAGTAATTAATAAGAAAGGAATAATTGGATAGGGATGGTGCTTTTGTAACTGATGAAATGGATGTTGACAGAGCGTGGAGGGAGAGCATCGAAGATCTATAATATTGGAAGTAATTGAAGAGGGTGATAGTTGAATGTGGGTGGGTTTGATGGTGCAAGAAGGAATACGGTAGGTTTGGGGATGTCATTAGCAAAGAGGAAAAAACCGAGTGGAGAAAGAAGAGCCACTATCCACCTTTTAAGGAGACTGTGTGAGTGAATCCACCCTAGGTGTTGAGGCATAATAATAATACAGGGGTGAACATCACCCCCTTAAAGAGCGAGCAACTGGGGTGACGTGAAGAAATTCCGAGGGCACCTCAGAACACCCAACCTCTTTGAAGCTTGTTCAGAAAGAGAAATAATGTGATCCTTCCAATTAAAGTGACGAGAAAAAGAAGCACCAAGAATATTAAGGACAAACAAAGGCTCGAGTTGTGTGTTTCCAAAGATGTTGTGTGGAAGATTGTCGAGTAGCAAGATAAAGGAATTGAATTTATGAGGTATTGAAAACAAACCATGTTCTCATTGCTCCAATTAGAAATTCTTTTAGAAATGTCCGAGGATAGTTGCGTCAAGGCCGCCCTCAAGCGTGAGCCGTTTGCCTTTGGGTGGGACATCTTTCAGAATTAAATGAGTTGTGAAAAATAGGAGTCGTTGGCTTAGGAGTGAATAGGTGAAGAAGTAATAGAGGGAAGTTATTAATGAGAAGTAGAAAAAGAGTTGGGGATAGTACATAACCCTGAGGAACACTTTATAGATATAAAGGATGAGCAATGGTTGTTTTCAACTGATGTTATAGAAAGGCAGGAAAGAGAATATCGCATGGATACTGAATGAGAGAGAGAAGTTTAGAAAATAAAAGCTTTGTTCCAGATTCTATCGATATCCTACAATAGGTCTAGCCCCACAGCTAAAGATCATTGAAATGCCGAAGGGTAGAGGATCAAGAATCAGAGAGAGAAGGGAAAGAAGATCGCCAGTAGAACATTTCTTACCAAAGCCAAACTCACGAACAGAGAATTGAGAGGCTCCCAAATCTTCCTCTTAAGGATAGATTAAAAAACTTAAGAAACAATGGAGGTTAAAACGATAGGACCGATAGTTTAAGGAGTTGAGAGGGGTCTTCTTTTTTTGGCACAGGCGGAATGAACGCAAATTTTCTGCAGGAGGTGAAAGTCGAAGGAGATTTAGACAGAGACAAATAGTTTACCAAGGCAGGGTACAAGCTCGGAAGGACATGTTTTGAGAACCACAGGAGGAATACCATCTAAACTGTACAGTACACCTTCTTAGTGGTAAGCTAAAAGATAGCTGAATAACATCTTTAGGATAAATTACAATATTACTTATAAATGAGTTGGAGGATGGTAGAGGAGGAGGAATAGCACTGGAATCGTCTAAGGTGGAGTTAGAGGCAAAGGTTCGAATGAAACAGTTCAGCTTTAGCGGAAGGTAAAACGGCAATTGTGCCGTCGGAAGATACTATTGGAGGGAAAAAGGAAAGTTAGTTAACATTTTTTGCAAAAAAAAAAAGACGAGAAAGGACGTGAGGAAGAGGAACGAGAAAGATTATTGCATTTTCTGCAGAGAATAGATTTTGTATGATTCCAGGGACCAGGATGAAATATAAGTTGTGCGAGTTTCTGAGGATTGAAGAATACGGTAATTGTTGAAGGCAGCGCCCCCTGTGGCGAATAGAAAGAGAACAAGCAAAGTTAAACCAAGGTTTATTAATTTTAGTTGAAGAGAAAATATGGATTGTACACCATGGAGGTTAATGTTAACTAACTTTGACTTTTCCTCATTCATTCCAATTGTATCTTTTCCGACGGCACAATTGCCGTTTTACCTTCCTCTAAAGCTGAACTTGAACAAAATCCACCCTAGCTCTGCCACAAATCAATTCATCAGAATCGCAACTCCTTCTGTCTCCCTCTCATTCCTCTTTATTCCAAGACACACACACACTTCACCTCACACCACTTGTCCTCACGACCTCCTTTCATCTTTGTTTCAGTCACAGCAAGCAGATTAAATTTACCCTTTCTAAACACATCCATCACCTTACCCCCTCTTCTCCTCGACAATTATTCCTTTAACATTCCATGTTCGAGGACCTCTTCTCGACATTTATTCCTTTAACATTCCATGTTAGATGAATAAATATTCTTCAGTTTCGTCGATAGATATAAGGTCTTTTACGGCGATCACGACCAGGTTCGTGGCATGTATGATCCTTCCTAGGGAATAAATAAGTGATAGCTGAACCCCAACTCGGCTACCACTGTCCTCTTTAGTGGCCTCTTACGACACGCAGAACGTACATTATGAGCATTCTTTCATCCCCACATGTAAGGATCTAGGATCTTTTCATTTATTTACCACACTTTTATTAAATAATTGCATGCATATTAAACAGTAAAGGTTCGAAATATTTTGAAATTTGTCAATACAAGTTTTATTTTTCATTTAATAATAATAATAATTATAAGAATGGAATGATGAATAGGGATGGTGCTTTTGTAACTGATGAAATGGATTGGAGAGGGGAGTGTGGAAAGTACACTTCGAAAATTGTATAATATTGGGCAGTAATGAAGGCGTGATAGTGAATGTGTGTGGGTTTGATGGTGCAAGAAGGAATAGGTATTTTGGGGATGTCATTAGCAAAGAGGAGGTAATGAGAGAGAGAGAGAGCTACTTTCCACCTTTTTAAGGAGAGCTGTGTGAGTGAATCCACCCTAGGTGTTGAGGCATAATAATAATACAGGGGTGAACATCACCCCCTTAAAGAGCGAGCAACTGGGGTGACGTGAAGAAATTCCGAGGGCACCTCAGAACACCCAACCTCTTTGAAGCTTGTTCAGAAAGAGAAATAATGTGATCCTTCCAATTAAAGTGACGAGAAAAAGAAGCACCAAGAATATTAAGGACAAACAAAGGTTCGAGTTGTGTGTTTCCAAAGATGTTGTGTGGAAGATTGTCGAGTAGCAAGATAAAGGAATTGAATTTATGAGGTATTGAAAACAAACCATGTTCTCATTGCTCCAATTAGAAATTCTTTTAGAAATGTCCGAGGATAGTTGCGTCAAGGCCGCCCTCAAGCGTGAGCCGTTTGCCTTTGGGTGGGACATCTTTCAGAATTAAATGAGTTGTGAAAAATAGGAGTCGTTGGCTTAGGAGTGAATAGGTGAAGAAGTAATAGAGGGAAGTTATTAATGAGAAGTAGAAAAAGAGTTGGGGATAGTACATAACCCTGAGGAACACTTTATAGATATAAAGGATGAGCAATGGTTGTTTTCAACTGATGTTATAGAAAGGCAGGAAAGAGAATATCGCATGGATACTGAATGAGAGAGAGAAGTTTAGAAAATAAAAGCTTTGTTCCAGATTCTATCGATATCCTACAATAGGTCTAGCCCCACAGCTAAAGATCATTGAAATGCCGAAGGGTAGAGGATCAAGAATCAGAGAGAGAAGGGAAAGAAGATCGCCAGTAGAACATTTCTTACCAAAGCCAAACTCACGAACAGAGAATTGAGAGGCTCCCAAATCTTCCTCTTAAGGATAGATTAAAAAACTTAAGAAACAATGGAGGTTAAAACGATAGGACCGATAGTTTAAGGAGTTGAGAGGGGTCTTCTTTTTTTGGCACAGGCGGAATGAACGCAAATTTTCTGCAGGAGGTGAAAGTCGAAGGAGATTTAGACAGAGACAAATAGTTTACCAAGGCAGGGTACAAGCTCGGAAGGACATGTTTTGAGAACCACAGGAGGAATACCATCTAAACTGTACAGTACACCTTCTTAGTGGTAAGCTAAAAGATAGCTGAATAACATCTTTAGGATAAATTACAATATTACTTATAAATGAGTTGGAGGATGGTAGAGGAGGAGGAATAGCACTGGAATCGTCTAAGGTGGAGTTAGAGGCAAAGGTTCGAATGAAACAGTTCAGCTTTAGCGGAAGGTAAAACGGCAATTGTGCCGTCGGAAGATACTATTGGAGGGAAAAAGGAAAGTTAGTTAACATTTTTTGCAAAAAAAAAAAGACGAGAAAGGACGTGAGGAAGAGGAACGAGAAAGATTATTGCATTTTCTGCAGAGAATAGATTTTGTATGATTCCAGGGACCAGGATGAAATATAAGTTGTGCGAGTTTCTGAGGATTGAAGAATACGGTAATTGTTGAAGGCAGCGCCCCCTGTGGCGAATAGAAAGAGAACAAGCAAAGTTAAACCAAGGTTTATTAATTTTAGTTGAAGAGAAAATATGGATTGTACACCATGGAGGTTAATGTTAACTAACTTTGACTTTTCCTCATTCATTCCAATTGTATCTTTTCCGACGGCACAATTGCCGTTTTACCTTCCTCTAAAGCTGAACTTGAACAAAATCCACCCTAGCTCTGCCACAAATCAATTCATCAGAATCGCAACTCCTTCTGTCTCCCTCTCATTCCTCTTTATTCCAAGACACACACACACTTCACCTCACACCACTTGTCCTCACGACCTCCTTTCATCTTTGTTTCAGTCACAGCAAGCAGATTAAATTTACCCTTTCTAAACACATCCATCACCTTACCCCCTCTTCTCCTCGACAATTATTCCTTTAACATTCCATGTTCGAGGACCTCTTCTCGACATTTATTC
>JABUQX010067874.1:0-2500 GCA_015478945.1 Trachelipus rathkii
AGAGATACCTTATAATATGCTTTTTTTTTGGGTAATAAATAATAAACTTTTAAACGTATTACTAAAAAATATAATTTATTATTATAATATTCTATTTATATAAATATCTATACATAATATATATATATATATATATATATATATATATATAATATATATATAATATATTTGATAGAAACTGCTCATCCTTCCTAGCAACCTCACCGGCAGTGTGATAGGTATTGATTAAAAAGTTAACCGCTTAAGTATATTCCCTCTGCTAATTAACCTGGGCTCTAGCATGATGAACTCGCGTATGTGTTTTGACCACACCGCCACAATGGACTAAAAGAAGAGCGCGAGAAATGTTCCCGTAGTGAATATATCACCCACCAAACAGGAACCACGGCGCGCTCTTCCCGTCCACACTCGGGCGTAGGGTCAAACAGAGCACCGCACAGAGTGAAATACTTATTAAATCGGGGAATATTATGTATTGATAAGATAACTGCTCATCCTTCTACACCTCACCGCAGTGTGATAGGTATTGATAAAAATAACCCCTTAAGTAATTTCCCTCTGATGGGATTGAACCTGGGCCTCTAGCAGATGAACGCGTATGTGTTTGACCACACCGCCACGATGGACTAAAAGAAGAGCGCGAGAAATGTTCCTGTAGTGAATATATCACCCACCAAACAGGAACCACGGCGCGCTCTTCCCGTCCACACTCGGGCGTAGGGTCAAAACGAGCACCGCACAGAGTGAAATACTTATTAAACCGGGGAATATTATGTATTGATAAGATAACTGCTCATCCTTCTACACCTCACCGCAGTGTGATAGGTATTGATAAAAATAACCCCTTAAGTAATTTCCCTCTGCTGGGATTGAACCTGGGCTCTAGCAGATGAACGCGTATGTGTTTGACCACACCGCCACGATGGACTAAAAGAAGAGCGCGAGAAATGTTCCTGTAGTGAATATATCACCCACCAAACAGGAACCACGGCGCGCTCTTCCCGTCCACACTCGGGCGTAGGGTCAAACAGAGCACCGCACAGAGTGAAATACTTATTAAATCGGGGAATATTATGTATTGATAAGATAACTGCTCATCCTTCTACACCTCATCGTGGCGGTGTGGTCAAACACATACGCGTTTATCTGCTAGAGCCCAGGTTCAATCCCAGCAGAGGGAAATTACTTAAGGTTATTTTATCAATACCGTATCTACACTGCGGTGAGGTGTAGAAGGATAGAGCAGTTATCTTATCAAATACATAATATTCCCCGGATTTAATCAGTATTTCAACTCTGGTGCGGTGCTCTGTTTGACCTACGCCCCGAAAACAGGAAACCACGGCGCGCCCTTGTTTGTTGGGTGATATATTCACTACAGGAACATTTCTCGCGCTCTTCTTTTAGTCCATCGTGGCGGTGTGGTCAAACACATACGAGTTCATCTGCTAGAGCCCAGGTTCAATCCCAGCAGAGGGAAATTACTTAAGGGGTTATTTTTATCAATACCTATCACACTGCGGTGAGGTGTAGAAGGATGAACAGTTATCTTATCAATACATAATATTCCCCGATTTAATAAGTATTTCACTCTGTGCGGTGCTCTGTTTGACCCTACGCCCGAGTGTGGACGGGAAGAGCGCGCCGTGGTTTCCTGTTTGGTGGGTGATATATTCACTACAGGAACATTTCTCGCGCTCTTCTTTTAGTCCATCGTGGCGGTGTGGTCAAACACATACGCGTTCATCTGCTAGAGCCCAGATTCAATCCCAGCAGAGGGAAATTACTTAAGGGGTTATTTTTTATATAATATATAATAATATATATATATTATATAATATATATATATAGTATATATATATAATTATATATAAATATATATATATATTATATATATATAATATATATATATATATATATAATATATATATATATATATATATATGTCAATGATTGACAGAAAAAAAACTGAATAATACAATAAAATGAAAGGCTCTCTCGAAAATAACGTAAATCTTTCAGATGAGCGCAGACAGAGGCCCTAAAGGGAGGAAGATTAAATTCAGCTGGAAAAATATATAATGATAGGGAGTCCCACAACACAGAGGTAGCTGGAAAGAAGGAGGCACCACAAAGAGCAAGGGTAAGGACGTCACAGTGGTGGTGGTGTGCGTGGAGTCAACTCCCTTGAACACATGCCGTTGTAGTACCTATGACAAAGCGACAGTGCTTCAACGTCATGTCCCAAGGATAGAGGGTCAAGGCAGGGGACAGTTTATTAGTCTTTTAGTCTTAGACTTAACCCTGTCCAAAAGAAGGGTGGAACCGGAGCCCCAAATATGTGAACAATACTTGATGCAAGGGCGTAAAAGGCTCTTATATAATTGGAGTAACTGTTCAGAAGATAAAAATTCACTCAACCTGAACAGAACTCCCAGCTCCGCTGATGCCGCCTTGGATACAGCTGTGATGTTAGGTTTGCAAGGCAACTTGTTGTTAA
>JABUQX010067874.1:20000-22500 GCA_015478945.1 Trachelipus rathkii
TAATTTATTAATATAACATATATATTATATAATATATATTATATATATATAATAGTATATTATATATATATATATATTAATATATATTTATTTAATATTTTTCACAATGCCATAACCGAAACCCTACATTGGGGTTCCAGCACACCCTTCCGTGGAGTACAGCGGGCAAAAACTCCGTCTGCGACTATGTGACGTCACCAGAGGTGGGGTAGTTGTCTTGTGGGGATAAGTCCTCTCAAAAGCCTCCTTAATATTTTTTTCCTAGGCGGCGCGTCCGAACTGTTCCATCACTACACAGATTATTATAATTAAAACTATCGATTTTATAATTATTTCTATAATTAAAAAATACAGTGCATCTAGCCATCTAGAAATCTGTTGAAATATGATTGAAACGTCAATCTGTTGAATTAAATATTTATGAGAAATTCGGGATAAAATCATCAGAGTAGCTTACTCAGTCCACTCGAACCGCAAATTCCGATCAAGGAAACCCAAACCTCCGTTTGTGACTAGAGATCTTGAATTGGGATTCAAGACCTCTGAAAACGGTCTTCCCGACCTCATAAATTTTTTTACGACCCTGGAAACCCTAATTGGATACCACTATATGTTGACTGACTGGATGTGGATAGGCTCTTACTAAATTCCACCAGGGTTTTGGAAAAAATTGTAAACTAGAGCCAAATTAAAGTCTGACATGCTCCGATACGCGAGGTTTGAAATTGTGAAAATCAGTAGAGTACACGTAAGATTGAGCATAACAGTTAAATCATAGCCAGAGAGTTGGACGGAGATAGGATTAGTCTGTCTGAAATTGAGTCGCAGGAGCTCTCCTTAAAGAATGAGACAAAAGACTGTAAAATTCAGAACAGCAATGTATATTGCAGTAGCAATAGTATAAGGAGAGTTTGACGGGTAGAAAGATTGGAGGAAGTTATTGACAGCGATCGAGTTAACAAGTCGACAAACCCTAGACCACGCTTAAACAAGGAGAGCAATATTAATGAAACCATCCCAGATATGTGGCTCATACTCTATACAAGGCGAATAACACCTCTATTCAGAACTAGAAAGTGAGGTGGTGAGAAGAAATTCCGAAAGCACCTCGGAACACCCAACTTCTAGAAGCTTGTTTGGAAGAACCTAATGTGATCCTTTCTAGAAAGATCACAAAAAAAGAAAATATCAATATTAAAAACAGAAGAAGGTTAGAGGTGTGTTTTCAAAGAAGATATTAGTGTGGAAGATTATTTCAAGTAGATAGATAAATAAATTGAATTATTGAGGCATTGACAATAACCATGCTTTCTTTAACACAACTATAGGTACGAGAGAGATCAAAAGTCTGTTGTTTCTGGGATACTTCCCTAGTATCATTCGTTTACTGTTGATTGGAAAGTCATTCAAATCGGAAGGAGCAATGATGAGTGTAGTTTCAGTCTAATATTGAATATTAAATACAGTAACAAATAGATCTTTGATGTAGAAAAGAAAATGTATTTGGGATAGAACATAATTCTGAGGAACAACACTATTGATAGATTTAAAGGATAAATAGTGGCTATCCATAAGAGCAGCCATAGAACTATTGGAACTGAATTCAAGAGTAGGTTACAAAACAGAAAAAGGGTTTCCGAAAGAGGGATGTTTAGAAATTAAAGCTTTATGTCAAACTTTATCGAAAACTTTCGTTATATCTTGATCAACAGCAAACAATTTACCGAAGTGCAGAAGAGCAGAGGACCGAGAGTTAGAGAGAAAGGAAAGATGAACACCAGCTCAGCGCACCTTATAGAAGCAATTCTGACAATCAGAGATAAGATTAGAAGATTTAAGATATTTCTTAATCTTCCATTTTAGAATAGATTCGAAAACCTTAGAAATAACAGGGGTTAATATGATAAACGATAGTTGGATTGTTGACAGGGTTCCCAATTATTCAGCTCAGGCTGGATGAATAAATACTTCCAACAGGAAGGAATGGTCGAAGTTGACAATCAGTGAGGAAACAGTTAACCAGAGTAGGGTGCAAGCTCAGAAGTAGAAGTTTTGAACAAGAATACCTTCACCACTGTCCGCCTTCTTAGTGTTAAGCTCAGAGAGTGTAGAAATAACATTTTAATGAGTTGTTGAGAGGTGGAAAGGAGGAATAGCTCTGGAGACGTGTAGAAGGGAATTAGAGGAAAATGCTTGATCAAATTGATCAGCTTTAGCAGAAGTTAAGACTGTAGTATTAATGTCAGAGCTACAAGAGTGGGATAGAGGAATAAACAATGTTAGAGTTGACATTTAAAATTACATAATATCAGAAAGATTGTGAGATAAAGGAACCAGAAAAATTGCTTCGTTTTCTACGAGAAAAAGTTTTTAGGGCTTTGGAGAGTTGATCTTTTGTCACTCCAAGATGAAATGTATGAAACCACGAGCTTCTTGATTTGAAGACAAGAATAATTTCTGACAAAAAAGATTTATCTGTTTTAGTTCAATGGAGTGAGAA
>JABUQX010067874.1:35000-39444 GCA_015478945.1 Trachelipus rathkii
AATATATATATATATATATTATATATATTAATTATATATATTAATAATATATATATATTATATATACATTCTCACTCATGACTAAAACAGATAAATCTTTTTTGTCCAGAAGTTATCTTGTTCTTCAAATCAAGAAGCTCGTGGTTTCAAACTCATTTCATATCTGGAGTGACAAATAGATATACTCTCTCAAGCCTAAAATTTTTGCTCGTAAGAAAGAAAGCAATTTTTCTCGGTTCTTTATCTCAGCAATCTTCTGATATTATGTAATTTAAATGTCAACTCTAACATTGTTTATTTCCCTCTATCCCATATCTTGGTAAGCTTCGACCATATATACAGTTTTAAAACTCTGCTAAAGCTGATCAATTTGGATCAGCATTTCCTCTCTAATCCTTTAACAAGTTCCCCGAGCTATTTCCTCCCTTTCCACCTTTCAACAACTCATTAAAAGGTTTATTTTACCTCTTCGAGCTTTAAACACTAGATAAGGCCGGACAGTGGGGTGAAGGGTATTTCTTTGTTCAAAATCTTCTACTTCTGAGCTTGCACTACTCTGGTTAACTGTTTCCTCACTGATTGTCAACTTCGGACTCTTATTCCTTCCTGTTGGAAGTAAATTTATCATCAGCCTGAGCTGAAGTAATTGGGAACCCTGTCAACAATCCAACTATCGTTTATCATATTAACCCCTGTTATTTCTAAGGTTTTCGAATCTATTCTAAAATGGAAGATTAAGAAATATCTTAAATCTTCTAATCTTATCTCTGATTGTCGAATTGGCCTTTCTATTAAGGTTGGCGCTGAGCTGGTGTCATCTTGTTCTTTCTCTCCTACTCACTCGGTCCTCTGCTTTCTGCACTGGTTAAAAATTTGTTTGCTGTTGATCAAAGATATAACGAAAGTTTTCGATAAAGTTTGACATAAAGCTTTAATTTCTAAACATCCCTCTTTCGGAAACCCTTTTTCTGTTTTGTAACCTACTCTTGAATTCAGTTCCAATAGTTCTATGGCTGCTCTTATGGATAGCCACTATTTATCCTTTAAATTATCAATAGTGTTGTCCTCAAATAATTTGTTCTATTCCACAAATACATTTTTCTTTTTCCTACATAAAGATCTTAAATTTGTTTACTGTAAATTTAATATTTCAATATTAGACTGAAACTACACTCATCATTGCTCCTTCCGATTTGAATGACTTTCCAATCAACAGTAAACGAATGATACTAGGGAAGTATCCCAGAAACAACAGACTTTTGATCTCTCTCGTACCTATAGTTGTGTTAAAGAAAGCATGGTTATTGTCAATGCCTCAATAATTCAATTTATTTATCTATCTACTTGAAATAATCTTCCACACTAATACTTCTTTGAAAACACACCTCTAACCTTCTTCTGTTTTTAATATTGATATTTTCTTTTTTTGTGACTTTTTAGAAAGGATCACATTAGGTTCTTCCAAACAAGCTTCTAGAAGTTGGGTGTTCCGAGGTGCTTTCGGAATTTCTTCTCACCACCTCACTTTCTAGTTCTGTAATAGAGTGGTATTCGCCTTGTCATAGAAGTAATGAGCACAATTATATCTGGGATGGTTTCATTAATATTGCTCTCCTTGTTTAAGCGTGGTCTAGGGTTTGTCGACTTGTTAACTCGATCGCTGTCAATAACTTCCTCCAATCTTTCTACCCGTCAAACTCTCCTTATACTATTGCTACTGCAATATACATTGCTGTTCTGAATTTTACAGTCTTTTGTCTCATTCTTTAAGGAGAGCTCCTGCGACTCAATTTCAGACAGACTAATCCTATCTCCGTCCAACTCTCTGGCTATGATTTAACTGTTATGCTCAATCTTACGTGTACTCTACTGATTTTCACAATTTCAAACCTCGCGTATCGGAGCATGTCAGACTTTAATTTGGCTCTAGTTTACAATTTTTTCCAAAACCCTGGGGGAATTTAGTAAGAGCCTATCCACATCCAGTTCCCAGTCCAAACATATTGTGGTAATCAATTAGGGTTTTCCAAGGGTGTTAAAAAATTTAGCGGTTCGGGGAAGACGTTTTTCAGAGGTCTTGAATCCCAATTCAAGATCTCTAGTCACAAACGGAGGTTTGGGTTTCCTTGATGGATTTGGCGGTTTCGAGTGACTGGTAAGCTACTCCTGATGATTTTATGAGATTTCTCATAATCATTTATCAACAGATTGACTCTAGTTGGCTAGATGCACTGATTTTTTTAATATATAGAAATAATTATAAAATCGATAGTTTTAATTATAATAATCTGTGTAGTGATGGAACAGTTCGGACGCGCCGCCTAGGAAAAAAATATTAAGGAGGCTTCTTTTGAGAGACTTATCCACAGATACTTACCCCACCTGGTGACGTCACATAGTCGCAGACGGGGTTTTTGCCTCCTGTACTCCACGGAAGGGTGTGCTGGAACCCCAATGTAGGGTTTCGGCTATGGTATTGTGAAAAAAATAAAATAAAATAAATTAATATATATATATATACACAAAGAAGATAATATATCTATATATATATATAATATATTATAATATATATATAATATATATATATTATTATATATATATTATATATATTTATGATATAGTAACTCAAAAGATAAGAATGTTATTCCGTGCAATCACAAAACGAAATTTTAAGAAAATAATGATATAAAAAGTTCTTATAACTTATCATCATACAAGAGCTAGTCGGAGAAGGAGTCAGGTTGGAACCCGAGCCGAACGGCAGCCCGAATCCCAAAAAAACTTGGAATACGTGGTTTTCCACCCTCTTTGGAAATGTGTAAAATCCTCACAAAAATGGATTCCACGCTTACGGCTTCCGCTGAATTTAAAAAAAATGTACACACTTCTTTATTGTTGCTAACCTGAGGCCAATCATATCTAACAATAAGATTAGCGAGTAATAGTATACTCGTTAATTTTTTATCAAAGGCCCTTAAGCCCGTTGACATTTCATTTTCATCAGAAAGGGCCAGGACATCCCGTTTGTGAGGTTTTTAACACTTATGCTGTTTGAAATCGTACAGGGTAGAAGGATTCATTAATTTTTACTTATTCTCTTTAAGTATATGAAAGATTCTGTTCTTAGTGGTGGTTGAATACTTACAGAAACAGAAAGCTGGTTTACATTAAAATGTGTGGATTGTATTGTTTTCAAATTTTTTGACGGATTAACTAAAATGGTTTGAAGTGAGCAGCTACCAACCTAGGTAAAAGTGTTGATGTGTAAAATAGATAAAAATAAAAATCATCAATCAGGAGTTCAGTGAAGAGTCAAAGTTAGAAGCCGGAACATCGCGACGAAATTTAGACTAGAAAATCAAACATAGTTTGACCATATGATCTTTTTCGAACAAAATAATAAGTTAACATGTTTGGCAGAAAACATTTTAATGGGCTTTTCAGACCTCTATGGATGATTTGCAATACCATAAAATTTGGTTACAAGGGGAAAAGAGAGGAAAACAGAGGTTTGAGCAACTCAAGCGCCTTTGAAAGGATGAAGAAGAAATTGCGTGGAGGAATCGAAGTGACAAACCCTAACTGAAGGTGGGAAACCGAATCCCAAAATGGGGTCCAACCCTTAAAGAATGAAATTTTGAAAGGGAAAATGGAAAGAAATAATAAATACACATATGGTTAACATTAGCTACAATATTACAAACTTGTAACATAGCTTAGCAAAATAACTGCTGTATAGGGCGGCTCCATGCTTTTGTCAATTATTAGACCTTGGAATTTATTCTCTATACTATCTATCTATCATCTATCTATCTATCTATCTATCTATCTATCTTATCTATTATCTATCTATTATATATTATCATCTATCTATATATCTCATCTATTCTATCGTCACAGAACACAACTCTCTCTTCTTTTCTTTCTTTACTTTCTTTTTCTTTCTTTTTCTCTCATAAATCTATAACTAATAAACCTAGCATTCTCAACAAAACAGAGTGGTTCACAACTAACAATATAAACGTACAACTTTAAATAAAATACATGTTCACATTTTACTGATTTGGTGGGTCTAAGTGTGTTTACGTGGACGTTTTTCATTTCTACGAACGTTATAGCATTTTAACCATTCTTTGTTCAAGCTTTTAACATTTAAATTTCAATTACTAGCAACACATTTAAATATAACGTTTTCACTTTTGTTAAACACTAATTTTCAATATTCAACAACTATGATCCTTTCAAAATCTCAGATTAATAAAAATTTCTCAAATGTTTCATTTCTGTCTCTATTCTAAAGATATTTTCTCTCTTAAGTGGTCTGTACAAGGAAGTCAAACAGTGTGATTATGTTTTTTTTTATTGAAATACTTTATATTTTAAATATTTTATTATTATCTCGTCTTCTTTTTTGTAATGAGTTGACTATGAAAATTTAAAATAT
>JABUQX010067875.1:5000-10000 GCA_015478945.1 Trachelipus rathkii
AAGATTCAATCCAGATTCTGTTATATAAATCCAGCAAAAATGCTGACGCCGAAGGATGGATATGACGGAGCATGATGTAAGAAATCATGTCTGGACCAAGGGCACCGTCTTTGCTATTTGCCAATGCAGTTTGATACTCTGCAAGTGTAAAAAGACGGTTGTAGGTATGATCTTCTCCTTTCGCTGTTGAAAAGTCTGGTAGTGCTATGTCAGTTCTCAGTTTTTGAAAGGCTTCAGTGTAGCGGAATGAGCTCGAATGGCTAGCAAAGCTATAACCTAACGCATCCGCTACCACCGCCGGAGCTGAAATCGTATCAGTTATTTCAGGCCCATAACGGAGGACTGTGGGTGAAGAGTCATTGGAGCGACGAGATATTTTCTGTGTAACTTTCCACACTAAGGGAAGGGGAGTTGTGGAGTTAACAGTCGATATGTAAGTTCGAAAATATTGTTTACGCGTTTGACGATTGATTCGCCTAGATCTCGCTGCGGCAGCTTTAAAAATAATCATGTTTGGGGTAGTACGGGCCTTTTTGTATTGCCTGTAGAGTTTCTTCTTCTCTCGGTTGGCTTGTGCGCACTCTTGGGACCACCAAGGGGTTGCCGACCGCCTGTCTGAGGAAGACTGTGGAATGCAAGCTTCCGCTGCCGAGATGACTACTTTCTGGAAGAAGCGAAAGGCATCATCAACAGTCGGAAATCGTTTATTAAAAGGAGAAAGAGGGATAGCTGTCGCCTGATAAAAAGGAGCCCACTCCGCTCGATCATAACGCCAGCTGGAGTTGGGTTTTTGCAATTGGCTTGGAGCAAGCTCGTTTAATGCTATTGGGTAATGATCGCTGCCGAATAAATAATCAAAGCGGGACCAGGTAAAACGATCCATAAGGGAATGGGAGCAAAAGGAAATTCGATACCAAGAAAGAAGTGTGGGTATCTAAAGGTCAACGGTTGGGCAGTCCTGTGTTGCCGCGCCGCAGGGAAAAGGGGGTTAGGAGATCTATTAAGATATTGGACTTAGATGAAGTGACAGAGTCACCCCATAAGGGGTGGCGGAGGTTGAAGTCACCTAGTATAACAACCGGAGCAGGGAGCTGTTTAAAAAGATCTGCTAAGTCGACCTTAGTAAATTCACTACTTGGAGCCAAGTAGATTGAACATATAGTAAGGTCGATGGATAAGTGAATTCTTGCCGCTACTGCATGAAGTTTGGTTTGGAGAGGGACTGGGGAATAGGGGATAGATTTGTGAATGAGTATTCCTGCTCCTCCCCTATCATTGTCACCTCTTTCTATAGAAGTTAACGGCGATTTATATTCAGATGGTTGAAGGAAGTCACGATGACATAGTCGGAGTTCTTGCAAACATATACACTTTGGTGTACATATGTTTATTAGTTGAACAAGTTCTTCGAAATTAGAGTAATATCCACGACAATTCCATTGAAGGAAAGTAGTCATGGTGAGTTATTAATATTATGATGGTGGTCTATTAGAGACAATTGTCTCTATGTGACTGGGGGTAATGTTAGAGAGGTGGGTTCGGATTGAGAGGGAAGGTTGAGACGTGGGTCTCGGCGAGGAGGGGGAACAAAACCTGGGGGGCCAGGGTAGTCATACACCAGAGATTTGTTAGGTTGTATGACCTCTTTTAGGGAGGAGTTTTCAGATGTATTTGGTGAAAGAGCTTCACCATGAATGCGAGATAAGTTGTTTCAACCGAATCCAACTTGTTATGTGGGTTTGGTTGGTTAATAGAAGAGCATTCGTAATGCTCATATTTATTAGTGAGAGCAGTTTCAGAATCCGCTTGGCAAGCAGATTCAGAAATGTGGGAGGGGCATGGAGTTGTTTCCATGGAAATGGGGAAGGAAGGTGTATCCAGAAGGGTATTGTCTTTTTGAGAATGTATTGGGGTTACGACATCGATTTCCAATATGGGATTCGATGAATTGGCAAGGTCTGATTCTGGAGAATTTTCCAGTACTTCATCATGCGGGTGATTTTGGGAAATTGGGTAGTTTGATTGGAGAATGGGGACCTCTGGGTCCATCTTCATGCCTCCATCAGACCCAGAACGTTTAGAGCGTTTGCGACGTTTACGTTGAACAGTTTTCCATTCACCTTTCTCAGAAGTGCAGGAAGCATTAGAAAGAGAATGGGTCATCGCATCAAGCTCCATTTGGGAGCTGTTATCCAATTCATCTTCTAGGGTATAGAATCCCTTAGAGAGGGCTGATAAAGGAAACTCGGGAGAAGAATTATAGGAAGAATCAGAGGAACTAAAACTGTCTTGTAGACTATTAGATGATTGGTTGGTGAGTTGTTCATTAGTTGGGATTACTTGGGCACAGTCTATTAAAGCCTTTGCATTTGTCTCAGAAGTAGACTTATGGCGAGGTCTCTTCTGAGTTGCGTTTTTTACATCTGGGGTTACTGTGTTTTTGTTTAAGAATTCGGTTGCTCTATATTTTAGCGAATAATCTTTAACTTGGCGACTATTCTTTTCTGTGTGTTTTAAAACATCTTTACTAGGGGTTTTAGTAATAGTGGGAGGCGAATTAAGGGACAAAGAGACCGTCCTCTTGCATAAGTTTGGTGAACCAGTTTGGTGAGTATGGGACAGTGTGTCTTGGCAGGAAGTGTTTTCCAAATTTTGTATTGGATGAGCTAGCTTAGTTTCATTGGTAGCTTGTTGAGAGTTAATGCTCAGGATAGGCTTGTTGATGGCTCTTTGGATGGGAGATTGAATCAAGGGCTGCTTTTGTGCTCTTTGAGAAGTTGGTAGTGTGGGCAGTACAGGTAGACTGGTTGCAGTACTTGCCTGAGTTTCAACGGAATTTAAGAGAGGAGTTCTATTAGGAGAGGGTTGTGTTGGCGGATTAACACGTGAAGGCGTGGGGGTAGCTGTAATTGTGGCGTAAGTTTGATTTTGATTTGTCTGATATTTTTCGTTGAGCTGGCGTATAGCATCTCTCCTGCTCAATTTATGTATAGTACATAGCTCTAAAACCTCCTGTTCAAACAGGTAAGACGGGCATTTGAAAGAGGAAGCACTGTGGGGTCCTTTACAGTTTCTACAGTTAGGGGTATTTTCACATGGAGTGTGAAATAATTCTCCGCAGATTGGGCATATGTCTTCCTGTCCCCTACAGTATTTTCGGGGATGACCAAACCGTTGACATTTGAAGCAACGTCTGGGTCGAGGGATAAACGTGCGAACACTGTAACTTGTGAACCCTATTTTTACCTTTGTAGGTGGATAAGGGGTGTTAAAGGTCAGTAGTAAACGGGGGTTTGGTTTGTCAGGAGTTTCCCGGCGAGGGGGAAATCTATAAATGTTTGTGACGGAAAATCTTTTCTGTTGGAGTTCTTCCAAAATGACAGCTGTGTCTTCGTCTCTCTGACGAAGACAATAAATAGTGCCTTTAGATGTGTTTCTTATGTCATCAGGAGTAGAAATAATAGGAACATCTCCAAGAGACGTTAAGGATGAGACAGAATGGAATTTGGATTTCGGTTTAGCAGCTTTTTTTACGAGAGTGGAACCTTGCTCATCAATATATATATATATATATATATATATATATATATTATATATATATTTATATATACTAATATATATATATATATATTATATATATATTATATATATAGGCTGTATGTAGACAGGAGGGTCAGGGGGTTCAACCTCCCGAAATTATTTTATGCGATCAAAATTTTTGATTCCTTAAGTCTCAATAATAATAATAATAATAATGATAATAATGATAATAATAATAATAATAATAATAATAATAATAATAATAATTAATAATAATAATAATAATAATATAATAATAATAATAATAATATAATAATAAATAATAATATAACAAAAATAATAATTAATAATAATAATAATAATATAATAATACTAATAATAATAATAAAATAATAATAATAATATAATAATAATAATAATATATAATAATAATAATAATAATAATACATAATAATAATAATATAATAATAACAATAATATAATAATAATAATAATAATAATAATAATAATATAATAATATAATAATAATAATATAATATAATAAGCAAATAATAATAATAATAAATAATAACAATAAGTAATAATAATAAATATTAATAAATATAATAGTAAATCAATGAAAATGAAAAGTAATTTATTAATGGAAATGAGGACATGTTTGTGGTCCGAAACGATTTCTTAGGTCAAGTGGCTGTTCCTCAAACATATATATAAATAATTTAGACCAGGGACTTAAATGTAAGGTTTCCCAAAGTTTGCAGATGATAGCAAATTGGCTACCTCAAATAAGGAATAATGATGGATGTATAAAAGATTTAAAAGATAAGGAGGGAGCTGTAATCATTGATGGGATGAGAGCAGGTTCATTCCTTCAGCTAAATTTTTCTTTCCTCTTTCATTCCTCTAAAACTTAATCTTTCTTTCCTCATAATCCATGGGTCGATCGTGCTTGTTATTCTCTGGCCATTCGGCTAGAGACAGTGCCTATCGGGTGTGGAAAAATTCTCGTTCTCCTAATCACTCTCGCTAATTTTCATTCAGCTAGAAATCGTTGCAGGATAACTCTTCGACGAGCAAAGCGTGCTTTCATCAAAGGAAAGGGCGCTAACCTCCTTGGTTCTCCTACTGGCAAATCTTTCATCTCTAGCAACTTCTGAAAATCTGCTTTCCTCCTCTTATTCGATCTGATCATTGTGTTGCTAAATTCTCAGCACTGAAAAGGCTAATCTCTTCGGCCCCATCCTTCAACTAATATTCTCTATGTCTTAATACTAGCACTTTCCTTCCCTCAGTGTTGGAAGCTCTCACATGTCCAAAATATTCCGAAAAAAGGAAGCCGCTCTGATCCTTCTAACTATCGCCCTGTAGCTCTCAGCTTTGTCTCTATTCTAAGTCTTTGAACCGCTCTCAACTCACTTCTTAGAAATCTCTGGAAACTCACTCCGATTCGAACAGTAAAT
>JABUQX010067875.1:25000-27500 GCA_015478945.1 Trachelipus rathkii
TAATATCATAGCTTATTGGGGTCAAATTCATATTTGTTTGTATATATATATATATATATATATATATATATATATATATATAATATATATATATATATATATTTATTATATATATAGTATATATATATATATATTGTATATATATATTATATAAAATATATAATATTATGTTATATAATATAACGTCATGTTACATCGAGTAACGAAAAAAATTTGTCAAGTTATCTGATTGCATAAAATAATAGACAAAGAATATGAAATATTTTAAATTAAAAATGCTTTATCGTACTACTAAAAATGGGGCTATGATTATATGCCCCAAAATGCAATCGAAAGATTTAATTTTATAAGCTTATTAATGGGAATCCATAAAATTTTTGGAGTTAAAACTTTACACCTTACCTAAATGATTAAAGGCCGCCTAGAAATGTAATGGTAGCTAAAAAGTAGTTAACACACAACCTGTGATTTGAATATATTTAATAACAACACCACTCTGCCTTTTAAGATGAAAGTGAAAGAAGCTCGCCTACTATCGAATTACTCCAAAGGGTTTTACACAGATTTCAAGTGATTTTTGTTTTTTTCTATTGCGTGCAGATTTTGCACAAATGGATGACAGATTTTTAAGGGTTTAAAAGGCACAATATTTCACACGTCGGTATAACATGTACTTTAACGTTACTAGTAAATATTTGTTTTCAAGGGAATATAAATAAATTGCTTGTAATTATACAGAAATCATTTGTATTATTATATTAAATGTCTAACGTGCATTTAAAGTCATATACCGTTAAAGGAAATGACAAAGGATATAACAGTAGTCTGTGATATTTGCAATTTTTGTTTAATTTCCTTATGAATGGATATCTTTAATCTACTCTCTTTCATAGGCACGTGAGAAGCTTACTTGTTGTTATTGAGAATTTGATGGTAGCGTGGGAAATTGTTTTCTGGTAAATGAGTTATGTTAGTCACTATCTATTAATTAAAGTAGAGATAAATAGATAAGGATCAGTGTAAAAGGGAAAAGATTTTGATCAAACTTAGAGTATGATAATCTTATTTCGCTGCTCTTATTCAATTATCTAAGCTATCTAAATTATCTAAATTAGAAGAACAAGAATATTTGTATCTAGTCGACAAATGTACGAGAATTATTTAATTTATACGTCAAAAATGTAGATATAGAAGACTTATTGCAAAAGTATCTTAAAATTCTATTCAGAAAAATCTTCAAACCGGTTATTTCACTTCCTCTGTTCAGAGAGTGTGGAGCTTATTTATACCAGACATGAAAATTGAAATCATAAAGAATTAAACAGGAAATGCTATTATTCAGAGCAAATTATAATGTTTAATTATGGTTTAAAATGCAAATTTTCTTTGAAAAGAAATTAGTCTTTAAGTCTGTTTTTATTGTACCAAATATTTGATAAGAGTATTATTAATGTTTATTTAATTCTTTTCCAAGTGTTATAATTTATTTTTTATATAGAAAAAATATAGTGTATGATATATATTTTTTATTCAATTGAAAATTTCTTTAATATTATTTTATTTCTCTCTTTATTTATTTAATCTATTAACATCAGAATAATATTTTATCATTTTATCATTTTATTTACATTCGATATAAAATAATTAAAGCAATTGAAATATTTAACTAAACTATTTCAGAATTGTTATGCTTTTTTTTTCTGATGATGAGCGTCATGAACAGCTTTTATTATTACTATTATATTACTATTTTTGTTTTATTTTATTAAATATTTATTTTTAATGTTATTTTATTATTACTATTTCCCAAATTTTGATTCTGAAATTATAGTACTGCCGGACCCTGGGTCGAAGCCTGTGACTTAATCGAAGCTCAAGCCACAGTTTTAGCCCGATTTTAATTAATAAATTTGTATAAGATACTAAAGAAATTACACAAAAAGATTAAAATAAAAAGTATAATAAGTTGAACTACCTCAATTAATAACACATTAATCCTGCATTTCATTACCAGTCATGGTGTTAAATATGTTATGAATAATAATAATAATAATAATAATAATAATAATAATAATAATAATAATAATAATAATAATAATAATAATAATAATAATAATAATAATAATAATAATAATAATAATAATAATAATAATAATAATAATAACTAACAATAATAATAATAATAATAATAATTAATAATAATAATAATAAGAATAAAATAATAATAATCCTTACAATTAATAATAAAATAATAATAATAATAATAATAATAATAATAATAATAATAATATATATATAATAATATAATAATAATAATGAATAATAATAGCGCAGCGTTTACGAAAGTGTGAATATAATAATAATCAATAATAATAATAATAATAAATATAATAATTATAATAATAATATAATAATAATATAATAATTAATAATAATATATAATAATAATAAAATAATAATAATAATAATAATAATAATAATAATAATAATAATAATAATA
>JABUQX010067875.1:30000-40000 GCA_015478945.1 Trachelipus rathkii
TATATAATAATAATAATAATAATAATAATAAATAATTAATAATAATCCCCAGTATAATAATAATAATTACAAAAATTATTATTTTAACAAGAATAATAAAAATAATAATAATAATAATATAATAATAATAATAATAATAATAATAATATATAATAATAATAATAATAATATAATAAATAATAATGATAATAATATGATATAATAATAATAATAATAATAATAATAATAATTCGCATACGATAATATATAATTAGTTTAGTTTAGAGAACGTCACGATATCTTCAACATCAAATTATGTAAAATCAGAATCACTCCTTTGCTCTACAATAATAAGGAAATTGAAAACAAATATTTATATTTTTTATCAAAGACTCAATAATAATAATAATAATAATAATAATAATAATAATAATGATAATAATAATAATAATAATAATAATAATAATAATAATAATAATAATAATAATAATAATAATAATAATAATAATAATAATAATAATAATAATAATAATAATAATAATAATAATAATAATAATAATAATAATAATAATAATAATAATAATAATAATAATAATAATAATAATAATAATAATATAATAATAATAATAATAATAATAATAATAATAATAATAATAATAATAATAATAATAATAATTGAAAATATTATAGCCAAAAGCAACATTTCTTTAACCTAGGGAAACTTAGGCAGAAGCATTACTGCTTTTGTCTTCTGGTTTTTAGACTTATTTATTTATTTAGATCCAAAATATTTTCAATTTGTGTCAAACATTAAGAAATATTAATTTTGGATACAAAAATATTTTCATTTCTTTATAATTGTCATTTAACCAAATGTATCAAAATAAAGAAAAGAAAAAATTTGGTGAAGAAAGGGGTAAATGAAAGAATGAATGAAGGTATGTTGAGATGGTTTGGTCATGTGGAAAGGATTGATGATAATCGGTTGGTTAAGCGAATGTATAGTGGTGAGCGTGCTTGGAATCGACCGGCTGGGAGATCGAAGGAAAAGTGGTTTCAGTCAGCAAAAGAATTCCTGGAGGAGAGAAATATGAGTTTGGCATTAGCGAGAAGGAATGGGTGAATGGCGAGGTTTTCTGAAGGGGTGTATGGTTGTCTCCCACCTGGGCCAAGGGATAAACTCTACATTGACGAGATACCATAGTGAGGGTCAGTCGCGGTCCCCCTGAAGCTCTTATGTGGATTTTCAGACTGCGACGAGTTTTCAATAAAAGGTATAAAGCTGGCGGTATGGCTGGGCTTTCTTTTCGACTTGCGTCACATTCTTCTACTACTTTTCTGTTTCCAGGGCATGCTACGCACCTTACCCCCAGTCTTTGGGAGAGAAGATGGGTGATGATGATGATGATGGTGATATATATATACATATATATATATATATAATATATATATATATATATATATATATATATATATCTATATTATATTATATATATATATATATATATATATTATATATATATATATATATAATATATATTATATATATATTATATATTGGGATGTACCGATACCAAGAAAAGAGGCGAATATCGATGACCGAATACTGCTATTTTTAGGTGCCGAATACCGATACCGATACCGATACTTAATTAATATATAATACACAGTAATAAGATGGAACATTTGTGCACTTTGCTAGGCAACTCAAAGATTGCATTCCTGTGCAACAATTACTTTTGTCATTTATATTTCATTTTGGTGTGCCAAGGTATATTTATTTTATAAATTAAAATAGTTCCTTTAAGGAATAATAAATCCAAATATAATATTAATAACTTTTTTATGTTTGTGTTTATTAAAAAATATTCCATTTCCATTTTCAAGTAGTCTTAACAAAGTTTAGCTACTAGCTTTTATGTTTTTAACATCATTACAATTTAACAAGAAGATTCTTTAACTAGCTACAATATAAAGAATAAAATAATGAAAAAAAGAGACCTCAAATTACATCAGCCGAAAAGTTAAAATAAAAAAAAGCGCTATTACTCAAACAGACATAATAAAATACTCCTTTTAAGATAGATATCTCGTTCAATACTCAAATTCAAAAATTCACAAATTGTGATGCAAAAACATTAAACTTTTCACTAGTATCTGGCGAGAGACTGTTCCTTTTGGGGTGTTTACATTCCTACTTACACTAATAAATACGCTCTCTCTTGACTGATGAAAGGAGGTGCTGATAATTATTTGCCTGCAAGCACTGATAATAATGAGAAACCTTGGCCCATTTTCATGCCACCGCATGAAAGGATTCTCTTCTGAAGGCAGCATCTCATGTTTTCGTAGAGCCTCATCTCCTCTTTCACAAACTGCAAATTTGAATTTTCTTTGCTCCTTGATGACTGTCTCTTCAGTTTTACGATGAGGTTCCTTGGTGTGATTCCTTTGAAGGTGAATGAGATGTCAATGCAGATTTCGGGCCATGAACTATTCAAAGTCTAAACATATCCAAATCGCCCAATCTTCAGTAGGTTTATATTGCTGAAAGCCACCATCGTCACTATCAGTGCTGTTGCCAGGGGTTGCAGATAAGGAGGCTTCCATCTTTTCGTCTCTCTTTTTTTTTTTGTCAAGCGAGCAGGCTCCTCGTTATGCTATTTTAATGCATCTAGAAGTGGTTCACCGTCGGAGGTGCCATTCTTGTGGGGTTTTCAGCTAGCTTAAGGAATTCCTTATAAGAACTTTTATTTTAATTTATTTTTTTACAGTTGTCACCGCCGCTCACGGGCAGAACCGCTATTCAAGAGTGGGTGTTTTGAACGTCTCAGAAAATGCCATCTAACGCAAATTACGCAGAAAAAAAGCACAGACGCAGGCTTAAAGTGAGGGAAATTAAATTGATTAGGAAACACAGATGAAATGGAAAAGAAATTCCACAGAACAGAGGTGGCAGGGAAAAGAAAGAAGCACCGCAGCGAACCGGTCTGGAGTCTAACATCAACACAAAAATCATGTGCCGACACAGCACCCCTTGTGCTATACGAGGTTCGTCGTAAAGGTGTGGTACGCGAGTGGATAGTTCCCTCGAGAACTTGCCTCTACAGTACCTATAGAAAAAGGGATAACACCAAACATCGCGCCGCAAATATAAAGGGCCAAGTGAACTAGAAAGTACAGGACAATTTATAAGTCTTTTGGCCTTTGACTCGACCTATCCCAAAGCCGGATGAAACCAGAGCCCGCGCCCCCCACAGATTAGACAGTACCGCATACAAGGGTGGATGAGACCCCTTGTCATAACAGGTGGAGTAACTGAAAAGAGGAAAAAAAAAGTCTCGCACTCTACACACAGAACTCCCAGTTTCTTTGAGGCCGCCTAGCCCACTGTGATTTGAGGTTTTCAAAACATTTTTTTTTGTTTTATGTTAAGGCCAAGGATGTTTTATTGTCAACAGGAGAAGACGAGAGACCGTCTAAAGAGAAAGAGATAGAAAAGTTGTCTTAGAGAGAGAGATTTTTAGAAGTATGGGTTTTTAAAAAGAATTAAATTTCACAAGAAAAGCTTGAGACGACCCAACCCTGGAATTCTTCCAGATAGGCGAGAATAGAATCGGAAAATTAAGACGAGAGGCAATTCTGAAGAAGTAAAGAGGGATGCAGAATTGATATGAAGTTGAAGAATGAAGGTCAAGTCATCGACATATGAATGGATAGAGTTTAGATGTGCAGGTGAGAAGATCATTGATGAAAAAGCAGGAAATAAAGTAGGAGATAAATAGAACCCTGAGGGAACACCAACTATTGACAGAAAAAAGAAGAAGTCGCCCATCAACAACAGCCAACATTGAGCCGATTTGAAAGAAAAGCTAGACATAAAGTAGGCCCAAAGGTTGAGAAAAAGGAACCCCAAAGGGAGGGGAGCTTGGAGAGCAGTGACGCGTGCCATACCCGGTTAAAAAATGCTTTGGAATGTCAAGCCCACACACAAAGTCTTCCCGTAGTTCCTAAGGGCAAAAAACCATAAATCTGTTAAAAAGGAAAGTATATATCGCCAGTAAATCTCGAGCACCGAAAGCCGTACTGGTATCAGAAAGAAGGGAAAGGGATTCCTAAGATGATCTAAGAAGTGAGAGTTGAGAAGGGTTTCAAAGATCTAGATAGAACTACAAGTGAGAGCTATAGGAGGCGATAGTTAGAAGGATCCAGAGCAGCAATCTTTTTTTTCGAATAGGGTTGGACATCCTACGCGCTTTCCAACACTGGAGGAAAGGAAGCTAGATTGAGGCATAGAGATATAGTTGAACAAGGGATGGGGTCAGCACGGAAGCACACTTCCTCAAAACTTCGGAGAGGATGCCATCCGGGCCCACCCGCCTTCCTTACGTTCTTAGATTTCAGGAGCTCATGCACCCGATCAATGAAATGACAGGTAAAGGCATAGGACACCTGAGAGGAGAAGGAGAGGAAGAGGAATGAGAGGAGAGGCCAGGGTTGAGTTAGAGGAAAATAAGGAGGCCAAAGAAGAGATTGGCCTTTTCAGTTGGAGAGTTAGCAACAGAGCTATCAGATCGAATAAGAGGAGGAAAGGATGATTTACAGAAGTTGTTAGAGATGTTTTTGGCAAGAGGCCAGAGAGATTTGTCAGTAGGAGAACCAAGGAGGTCAGCGCATTTTTTCGTTTAATGAAAGTTCCGGCTTTGCTCGTCGAAGAGTAATCCTGCAACGATTTCTAGCTGAAATGAAAATTGCAAGAGTGTATAGGAAACGAGAATTTTTCCACACCTGATAAGCATTGTCTCTAGCCTGAATGGCCAGGGAATCAAGCACGATCGAACCATGGATTTTGAGAAGAAAAAGATTTAGTCAAGAAGGAATGAACTGCTCTCCCATTAACAATTACAGTTCCAACTTTATCGGCAGAATCTGAAGCGTCTTCAGAGTCAAAGCAGTCACTCCAATTATAGTTAGCGTAGAAGCAACGCAATGCCCCCCAATCGGCCGATCAAAGTGCCAGAAAAACCGCATAGGGCAGGATGGAGATGTTGGAGAGAAAGTATTAAAATTAAGTAATATAAGGTTGTGGTCAGATTTACCGATAGGAGCGAAGGTGGTGTATTTATAGAGAGAAGGACTAGTGGTGAAACATGGTCATGAGGTGTTTTTGTTGGGGTTTTGTTTGGTCCAGCCGCACAAGCCCCGCGTGCCTTCCTAAGAGTTCCGCCCGCCGCGTCGAAATGCGGAAAAAAAAAAAAAAAAAAAAAAAAAACTCACGCCCCCCCGCCCGCCTCAAGAATTGGTTGTTACGATCCGGAATATGTGTAGTTTAATTAATCAGTTGCTCCAGATCGTCGATATTGCTGAATGATTCGGCTTCCTCCCAACTAAATCAGTACGAGAGGAACCCAACAATTCAGTTTTGTGTACATTGAAATCCCCTAAATAGAGGACCTCAGTATTTGGATGAGAAGATATAACAGTCTCGTGAGAAGTAGTAAGGTAATCAAAAAAGGCATGAAAATCTGTTCTGTTAGGAGAACAGTAGCAGAAGCATAAGATTATTGTAGTAGAAGGAAGAAAGATTTTAAGCCACAGAACATCGAAGTTAGGAGATTTGAGATTCTCGAGACGTGTTATAGGAATGTTTATATTTACATAGGCACATATTCACCCTTCAGAACGGAAATTATAAAATTAAGTTATACGTTGGATATAATTAAACGAGTTGAAGATGAATTCTTAGGCCATCTGGGGTCTGCAGACAAGAGCATAAAATTAGGTTAAGAGTTAGAAAGGTAGTATTCCATGGATGCAGAGTTAGAGTGCAAGCCATTGATTTGTTGGTAAAGTCAAAAGAAAGCCACGCCTGTGCAAATCTGCTATCATACACGCACAACGCACACGCAATCACAAAAAAAAAAAAAAAAAAGGACAGAAACAAATAGACAAAGAACCAAAGGAGAATGAGGAAAATTTATTCGTAGGCTAAAACCTAAATTTAAAACGATAAAACCCTATTTTACAGCAAATATCTAAAAATATGAATAATCCCGAAAGTTTAAAAACACTCACGCACCCACACGCACTCACGAAATTCCGTACAGAAAATAAAAATACTATTGATTAACTAAAAAAGTAGAGATAATTCTGTATAAATTATAATAATGGCTGTCAAAATAGGTAAATTTTACCGCTAAAGACCAAGTTGGAGAAACGCTAAAATCTAAGTGTTAAAAAGGAAATCGAGAAAAAAAACATAACTTGGTACTAGCTCTATCTATAATTAAGTATAATTTTATTATTTGAATCTAAAAACCATTTTTAGTTTTTCACCCAAAAAGTTAGAAGTATCGGCTAAGTATCGGCCATTTTAACCGATACCGTACCGATACCGATACCATCAAAATGCCGATACTACCGATACCGATACCGATACCGATACTATCGGTACATCCCTAATATATATAAATATATAACCAATAAAATGAAATACACATTCAAGACATACACATATATATATATATATATATATATATATAGAATATATATATATATATATATATATATATATATATATATATATATATATATATATATATATATATATATATATATATATATTCTGAAAAAAAATTCAATTTCATTTTTTTTTAGTATTACTTATGTAAGGCCATAAATATAAAATGAAATAATTTTCAATATTTGAGAACATTTAATTTAAGATCGAATTGTAAGAAATGTTATTTTCGGAAAGTTATTTTCTGTTATGTTTGATGAGGCAATAAATATATCGCAAACTAAACTGAACAGGTATGCTTGTGTAGTCAGATATATTGACAGAAATGACGAAGTTTAGAAAAAAAAAAAAAAAAAAAAAAAAAAAAAAAATTTGTAACAGGTTAAAAACACAAATATAGAAGATCTTTCCTAAGTAATACTACAAACGTTGAAGGCACTTGAAATATTTTTTTTACACTTTACTACCACTCACGGGCAGGGCCCTTTTCGAGGAGGGGCAAAAAAGAAAAGGAAAGTAAACCCAACCAATCCCTTGCCTAACACAATTCCCTCAGGTGGGTACAGAGGTGGGTCTTAAAGAGAGGAAGATTAAATACAGCAGGAAAAACAAATGAAGGCAAGGAGTTCCACATAAAAGATGTGACTGGGAAAAAGTAGGCACCACAACGATCGAGTCTTGAGCTTCTAATAATCACACAATATCCTTGTGAGAGCAAGGCAAGTCCTGTGCTACGAGGGAGACGGAATGCAACAAAAATTCTGCATTTCCTTCATTTCCTTCATTTATTCATTGAAAAAAATGCAGAATTTTCTTTATTTTTTCATTGAAGGAAATTCTGTATTCCCTTCAATGAAAAAATGAGAATGACTCATTTCAGAGTCAATGTAAATCAAAAGACTTATAGCAATGCTTTAAAATAGCAATTGAATTTCTCCTCTTAATGATTTTCAAAAAAGTTAGGGAGCAAATTAGTGGGCCACAGATCCAGACTTTCCAATCTTAGTAAAGTCAATTCCATCGATGTCTATTAAGAATTTTAAGAATTTTGTAAATGAATTTGATATTTACACTCAAATTGTGAACCTAGAAACTCTTAAGGCCGATTTTATTTTTGTGAAAAAAGAAATGAGAAAAATATTAATCTAAAAATTTATCAAATACTCTCGGCGTGATAAACTTATCATGTATTCCAGTCACAAAGTGCACTTCAGAAAGATCTTTCTCTACTCTGAAAAGGTCCAAACCCCACCTTTGAAATTCTACAGGAGAGAAAAGACTAACAATGCTGCCATTAATGAATATTCATCGTAGCTACAAATTAAAACGAAGAAAGTGAGCAATCATTTTCATCATCGAATATTTCCTGACAACGGTCATGGATAGTATAATCGGGCAAATTAAGAGTTAGGAGAGGAAGGAAACAGAAGGTGGCAGTTACGTTAAAGCAATAAATTAGAAGGTTTTGTGTGATAAGAGTAGAAATGCTTTAGGAACTATGAAATAGGGTATTTGAGTACTGTTAAGATTGTTTAGTATATGTTTGATGATAATAGGGAATGAAGGGGAGATCTTGCTCTGTCTACCTTTTGGAGATAAGATTTACTATTAAAAATAGTGATAAATAATTAGTTTATATCACTTACGGAAACAAAAATATTATACCTTCCATAGAAACCTATATTCTAATTTTGATAATATGGAAACTTTTTAATCAATATATATAATATATATATTATATATAGTATATGGTATATATATATATATATATATAATATATAATATATAATATATATATATTATATATATATATAATAAATATATATATATATATATATATATATATATATGAACGTTTGCAAACAACATGTTTTTTAATCGCGTTATCTATGCAAGAAAATTTTTCAAGTTTGGTTTTTACAACTTGTTTTCAATATTTCTACTCCAAATATTTGTCAAGCCTCTCTCTCTCCTCCTCTCTCTCTCCTCTCTCTCTCTCTCTCTATATATATATATATATATATATATATATATATATATATATATATACTATATATATATATAATTATATTATATATTATATATATATATAATAATATATATATATATTTATTATATTATATTAATATATATAAATATAAATATATATATATTATATATATATATATTATTATATATATTATATATATATATATATATATATATATATATATATATAATATATATATATATATATATATATATATTATATATATATATATATAATATATATAGTATGGTCAGCCTCTAGAAGAGCACAATCCATATCTCAACACTACAAACACCTACCGGGAAAAAGGAAATACATTGCTGGAATGTCCTTGGTCCAATTTGTAGTGCGAAATGTAAATAATTATTATATATATATATATATATATATTAAATATATATATATATAATTATAATATATATATATTATATAATAAATATAATATATATAATATATATTATATATATATAGTATATATAATAATATATTATATATATATATATATATATATATAATATATCATATTATCTATATATATATATATATATATATATATATTATTTATATATATAGTGTATATATATATATTATATACTATATATATATATATATATAGTAAATATATATATATATATATATATATATATATATTATATATATATATATATATATATATCTCAAAAAACTACAATACTACATACAGCGAAAAGGGAATACAACTTTTGGAATCCTGGTAAATTTTTTTAGATAGGAAATGTAAAAAAATAAAAGAAATAAAAAATTATATTAATTAATTATAGTAATATGAATTAGGAGCCTATTTAGAGACTTTTATTGGTTACTCTCGTTAAAATAAAATAGACTTTCTATTAAATTTTGCTTTTTTTTTTAAACTAAAGAATATACCCCAGGGTATACCGCACCGATGGCAGGAGTCGGGTCTCTCGACCTTCCGGGGAACTACGGGGTAGAACTAATTCCCCCCTCCGGGAGGGTCTCCGGTAACCCCCGCTCTTTGGTATTGTGGGTGTCGCGGGGGGTTCCTCCGCCCTCCCCTACGGGGTATGGGAAAACGTCCCCTGTCCCTCCGTCGGCTCGAGTCCCCTACATTGCCGTGTAATACATTTACAATAATATTATATATAAATGATATATATATATATAAAATATTAGATATATAAATATATTAATATATTATATAATATAATATATATATTGCTATATATATCATATATATATATAATATATACTATGTCCCAGCACCCCCCCCCCCCAAAAAAAAATGACCATTTTTGTTCTTTTTCTTTATTAATTATTTTTTTTTTACATTTTCCTAACTAAAATTTTACAAGGATTTCAAAAATGTATTTCTTTTCCCTGTAGCTTTTGTAGTTTTCAAGATTTTTTTTTTTTTTACTGTCTCCTCGGTAAAATTTTGCCAGGATTCCAGCAATGTATTCCTTTTCCCGGTA
>JABUQX010067876.1:0-7500 GCA_015478945.1 Trachelipus rathkii
TGTTAAAAATATATAATGTATTGTATATTCATTGAAATGCAATTTATAATATACTAATATAAAAAGCAGATAAAAAGTTAGATATTTATAATTAATAGTATATTTTAGGTGTCTTAATAATTGGACAGTATTTATATTAATGTAAATATATCATATTATTTGTTATTATATATACTCACAATATTTCATTTATGTTAGTTGAAAATACCTGTTTATTTAATAAAAAATTTTATAAACTTTCTAAAATTACGTTTCATTATCTTATTAATTTTAACTCATTACATAATATTTAGAACTCACTTATAAAAGTTAACGATTTTACTACTTAAATATCATAACATTTGATATAAATTATTTATTTATGGGTAAATCATTATAATATATTGAGTTTTTTTAATACGGATTATTATATTCATCTAATTTATGATAAAAAATATATATAGTGTATATTTATTAAATTCTATTATTTATTAATAAAGACAGAAAGAGACAGATAAAATGATACGAATTTATTATAATAGTATTTATTCGGTGTCTTAAAATGATCAGTTTTATCTTTATAATGAATAATTATCCAAATATTATGGTTTTTATATATACCAAATATATTCATATAGTTGTGAGAAAACTCATACTAGTTTTATTTTCAATATGTTCTTATTGAAAATTTACTGATTTTATTTTACCTTAAATTTTTAGGTATCACTATTAATAACCATAATATATCATTTCTTTAGCTTTTTATTAATTCGTCTATTTTATATCACCTAAGTATTTGTATGCTGAGCTCTTTGTAAATCTGTTATTTAGGTAAATAATATCTTAAATTTAGATATTTTTAACGGTATTTATATCACATTAAATGAATATAAAAATTATATGTTTAATTGAAATTAACAATGTTCAATAAAGCAAATAAATATATAAAGTTAGAAAAATAAATTATAGTATAAGGTGTCTTAAATTGACATTTTTAATGAAATTTCAAACTTGTTTTTAATATAAAATATTGATAATTTGTTTACAAAAGAATGACTAAAACTCGGTTTATAAAAAAATATTATTGACTTTTAAAATATTATATAACGTACATATATATATTTTCTCTTATTTTTTTTTTCACATTCATATAAAATTTAGAAACTCTTATAAGTACTGAAATTTTATTTTCCTAAATATTTATCAACATATTTTGTAAAATTAATTTTGAGTAAATAATCTTAAAAATTTAGAGAGTATTATTTTAAACGGTAATTTATATATTCGCATTTATGAAAAAATATAGTATGGTATTTCACAATTGAAATTAGTCACACAAATTTCAAATAAGCTACTAGAATTAAAGTGATATTATTATATATTAAAATTATAATTAGTATTATTTTAGGTGTACTCCTTTATTATTACCAAATTAAATTTTCTTGAGATCTTGATATTAATTATTCAATTTACAATTTTTCTAATATTTGTTTTTGAAGTACTTTCAACTCTCCAAAATCACAAAATAATAAATAAGACCTATAGTCACCGTTCTTGTTGTAAAGAAAACACACATTTACAGTTTGAATTCTTATGCATATATATGTCTCTTACATATATATTATCACTAATAACTCATTATTCTAAATATTAGCACGTACCAGAGCGTAATATTTATTATCTCACTATAAACTTTATCACTCGTATATAAATATTTAAAACTTTCTATACCGTACCCTCTTATTAGGAGGTAAACAGAACTGATGTCTAGGTTTTATACCTTAGACGAATATATAGCTTGTCTTCAACATATTTAAATGATAGATATGAGGGGTGGGGTTTAAACCTTTTAAAATGTGTGTTGTGATGGGAAGATTGGATCACGTTATTATATATTGGAGAAGCAGGGACATTGTGATCGGATTTCAGCATTAATATTGTAACCAAAAGAGTACTAGAGTTATTATTTTATTGCATATATGCAAATTCTTGCAAACGAGGTCTCTAGAGAATTAGTGAAAGAAAAAAATAAAACATCAACGTTCTCAAGACAATTAATAAGCAGACAAAAGTGGAACAATTTTCATTCTAATAGTTTTTTTTTTCACGAAGCTCGTCTTAACATAATGTTGTATGCTCGGAAGTTTTTTTTCAATCCGATCAATATTTTACTATTCCAAGATCTATTTTTCTTTCTGATTATCATAAATTTATTATTATTATTATCATTTTTAGTTTTTATAATAATTGTTTACTTAATATAACTCATCTACTACTCTCTTTTTCTAAGCTTCTAATCATTAACTCCTTCTTTTCCTCTCTTAATTTCTTCTCTGACATCTTCACAGTCGATATCTTCTTCTTGACACTCTCTCTTGAAGTACGATTTTTCTTAAATTTCAACATTTTCGCACACATTCTTATCTGCTATCATCTCTTAATCAATCTGACGCTTTTTTTCTACCTTCTCCTGGTATTCTTTCAACATTTTGATCATCACACATTACATCTCTTGTCTGTCTCTCTTCATTGAAATCGCACACTTTCAACAAGCATCGAATAGTGAATTTTATTATTAGTTAATGGTAACTTCTAAATTTCTCGACGTTTTTCTATACTGCAATCACTTTCTCTCAAACTATATTATTAGTATTATATTTTATAATATATACCACATATTTATACCATAAATATATTGGTTGTATTTTAAATAAAAATTTAACTTCTAAAATATAAGTATATACTATATATACGTACTTTATTATCTTTAAATTCACATTAAAATATTTAATAGGTAAACTTCATTAGTATATAAAGTACGAAATTTATTTATTACCTAAATTTATCATAAACATTATTTGTAAAATTATTTTGGTAAATCTTAATATATTGATATAATTTTTATAACCGTGAGTTAATTATATTCTACTAGAGATCTATTTAATAATATTAATATGTGTATACATATTAGAAATATATATTATAGTACCAATTATTCAAAAAAAGCTAGAAAAGCTAGAGTAAATTATTATATTATATAGTTTTATAAGGTGTACTTATAAAAAATTATAATCACGTTTTTTAAATTATGTAAATTCAATATTTGTATTTATATATATATACCAATATATTCATTAGTTTATGTATGTAAATTAGTGCCAATGGGAAGAACTAAAAATCATTATTTTAAAGTTCTAAAATGAAGTAATACTTTTCCATCAATTATAAAATTTTCAATTTAACAAATATTATAAGAACTATTTATAATATAATATGATACTGATATAATTTAATATCACTAAATTTTACAACTCTATATATTGAAATTATTATTGGTAAAATCTCTAAAAATTGAGTTTTAACGGTATATTTTCAAACTCTCAATTTATTGAAAAAGATAAAAGATGAGCGACATTGAAAATTAGAGAGCAATTCAAACAACGAGTTAAAAATCAATGAATCAACGCTATGAATCGACGCTGTCAAGAAAAATTGACCGTTATTTTTTAAATGAAAATATTATCATAATATTGGTTATATTATTATTATACACCGCAAGATTGTGAAACTGTGTAACTAAAATTCCTAGATTATTTAATAAATATAATTTAACTATACTAAATAATTATCGTTTTTTTTACTATAAATTTTTTAACATTACCCATTAATTTAGAGTAACATCATTTATTAAAATAATTACGTATATATATATATATTTTTTACTACTAAATTTTCTATAAACACTTTTGAAAATATATTAATTGGATAAATATATATATTTTTTCAGAGGTGTGTATTTTATAACGGTATTATCTTTCTAAAGCATTTAAAAATAAATGTGTTTCATTGATAAATGCAATTATTATATATAAAGCCATGATAATAGTGAATTATATAATATTAATGTTTTTAAGTTTCTTAAATTGATCACGTTTTATTTTATAAAATATTGAGATAATTATTCAATATATATTATTGTTTTTAAAATACCAAAATATTTCATCAATAAGTTGTATGAAACACTCATAGTTTATTTAATAAAAAATAAATATTATATTAACTTCTAAAATTACGCTTTTTTTCATTAAATAATTATTTCAAACATTACATATTTTAGTAACACTAATATTATAAAAGTTATCTATTATCTTTTTGTTTCATTTTGTCAACTAATTTGGGGCGCAATAGTTAGTAATCCATACTTTAAAATATAAAATATGAATCTTATAATAGTAGATATTTATTATCAGACTTTATGAAAAATATAATATGTATTCTCAATTGAAAATACAATTTCAAAAAAGATAGAATAATAAGTGAATTATTAAATTAATAAGTTTTAAGGTGTCTTAAATTGAAACATTTATATTTATAATGAAATTATTTCATAATATTTTTTTATATATATATATATACTATATAATCAAAATATTTAATCATTAGTAAGTTAGTAGAAACCTAATAGTTTATTAATAATAATATAAAAAAATTTTAACTTATCTATAAAATTATCAGTTTTTTTCTTATAATATAATTTTCAACATATACAGAATTTAGAAACTCTTATTAATAGTACGTAATATTTTTCCTAATTTTCTAACATTTGAAATTATTTGTAAATCTTAAATATTGAGTTTATTTATTTTTGTTGTGAAACACTGGTAAGTCTTCTTTTTCGCTCTGTTATAGTCTAATTTAGAAATATAATATGTTGAAAATCACCTATGTATGTGTTGTCTACGATGGTAATTTATGGGAAAATATGGCCATACTCTTTTTACAATATTTAAATTTGCACAGACACACACGATGAGCTTATAAATATTTATTATTTATATTAAGCATTACATTTTATAAATTTTGAGTAATATAAACAGAGTATCCTCGTATTTGCAGTTAGAGCTTCCGATCTGATAAACACCATATTTGTTTTTCCTATATGATCACTTAGATGGCGCCATTACTAGTTTTCAGTTGTGACTATATTAGTGCTGTGTAGTTTAAATTGTTTAAACTATCCTTTTAACCCTTGGTAATTTTGTTTGAGTTGGATTATACATGATTTTGTTAACCTTTTCTATGAAAAATGTGAGCGGTCATTTTTTTTGCCATTAATATGTTTTATAGCTATATTATAAAATTTAGAACTCTGTTAAGATCATTAGATCTAGCGCATCTCCTATGTGTGCGCGTCTTAACTAATTAATAGTTGGAGACAGTATTTGTTATAAATAATCAGAAGGCGTGTCGGAGAGAGTAATTCTTTAAAATTGAATTTCTTTTATGTCAGCCTTTGTAATTTTTTTGATCATTTTTCTGAGACTATTTCTGACAAATAAATATTTTAGAGATGTATTGTAACTATGACCTATCTCTCAGCAACCACGTGAACGAGAGTATATTTTCAGTCAACATACATAGACAGACACACACACATAGAAAACTCTGAGATATTCATAAGGAAATATGTGATAATAGTGATCTTCTAATAATAATATTGTGTCAATTTTCTATCAGTATAAATGAGATAACATAAATTTATCTCAAAATAATTTAGTATATATGTAAAAATATACCAGCACGCCTTCTGTTATTTACAACTTAACACCACTCATATCACATTTATGTATTGAGATAGGAGACACCGCCTCGTGTGTATAGATCTTGAGCAAATAAAAAATTAGATCCTCTTACTAAACAAATATACCATACGAAACTTGCTATAATAAACACCTCTTTACTCATCATAAAATTTTAAGGTACTACTCTACTCATACCAAAACAGCCAACGAATCTAAGGGTAGTGTTCCACTTAAATCACGCAAGACATCAGAAACCGACTTTGAGTTGTATTTTCAGCAATAGTTGAGTTATATTTTCAGCATTCATCGGAAAGTTTGAAATTTACCTAGGGATTCTCCAGAAAAGTAGGCCATGGCAATCTAGGCCGAACATCTACACTTGGCACGAAGACTTTGTCAAAAAGTCTATGTATAATTATGTAATAGTAATGTATATTATATAAAGATGTTATTAAAAGAGTGCTTGGTGTTAAAATTAAAGATACTGAGAATTATTTATATGTATACACTGATATAATACCATATGCAATCTCTAACGGAGAGTTATTTTCTGAGCTATATTAATATATTATATATATATACCAAATATATTTATTACACTTAGATGTTAGAAAAACTGTATTATTTTAAATAAAAATATTATTTATTAACTCATCTAAAATATAAAGTACTTTTCTAAAATTTTTACACAATACAATTTAGTAACTATACTATTATAAGTATACCGTAATTATTTATTACCTAAATTTCAACATTATATTAGAAATTATTTTAGGTATAAATCTATAATTGAGTTTTATTATAACGGTATTTATATTCTATAGCATCTGAAAAAATATAATCAGTTATCATGAAATTATCTTATAATAGAGTCAAATTTCTAAAAAAACAGAATAAGTCAATAATATAATAATGTAAATTAGTTATTTAGGTGTCTCATATTAAATAATTGTAACAGTTTATTATTTAAATGAATAATTCACCATTAAATATTATTTGATTTTATTAAATACCTAATAATATATTTATCATTAGTGTGAAAATCATCTTGATTTAATTATTATATATATAAATATAAAATAAAATTTAACTCCTATAAAATTACGCTTTTCTTATAATTATTTCACTAATTACAATATTAGTCATATAATTATTATCTTTTGTTTTCGTATTTTATATTCACACTATAATATATATACATTATAATATAATAATATTTTATATATATATTTAATAATATAATAATATATATAAATATATATTAGGGATATATATAAATATATTATAATAATAATTATATATATTTAATAAATTATAATATATTTATATATATAGTGAAAATATATTATATATATTATATTATATTATTTATATAATAAATATATATATAATAGTATATATATAGACATAATATATATATATATTTATATTAATATTTTATTAGGTATACTATAAATGTATATAATACTTAATATTTATATATATATATATATATATATAATTATTATATTATATATAATATATATAATAATATATTGTTGGATAATATATAAAATATGTGTTATTGTATCATATATATTATATTAGTAGATATTATATATATATAATAGACTAATATAATTTATATATATCATAATAATAAAGTGTCAAATATATACATAATATAGTATAAATAAATAGTTAGTAAATATTTTGTGGAAAATTATATATATAATATCATTATATATATAATAGTTATTTTATATAAGTTATATAAAAAGGTCATTCTTCATAAAATTGTGATAATACTAGTTATATATTTATATTTATATATAATTATATAAATATAATATTATATATATATATTATTACAATATTATATTATATTTTATATGATATATTATTTAGGGGAAATATATCGATAGCAACATGAATTTTAAGTATTATTCATATTTGAATA
>JABUQX010067876.1:20000-30000 GCA_015478945.1 Trachelipus rathkii
TAAGTTTATAATTTATTCCAAACTTTATATTTTTCTTTTCGACAATTTTCTTCTTGTGTTTTCCCCAGCATTTTTTTAATAACCTCTCTCACGAGATTTAGTTCCAAAGTAAAATATAAAATTTTGTCGCTTCAGATTCGTGTTCGATTTCTTTATTTTTTTATGTATGTATTTTCTTTCACTTGTGATCGTCTTACCTAGTTCCATCTTTTTAAATTCGTATCTAAACTTTTAATGTAGTCCTTTTTATTTTTGGTGAATATTTCCTGGCTTTTCCTTTTAAGCTTTTATACGCGATAATTCTTAAAATAACGCCAAGAGAAAAATAATAATAATAATAATAATAATAATAATAATGATAATAATAATGATAATAATAATATTAATAAAGAACGATGATGACGAATTATTGCACTCGATTTTGGACTTCGCTCGTATATTTTATTTAGTGTTATAGTTTCATAGTTTATATAATCGTTGCGCCCCTTTAAACAATCTTTTAGTGCCCCGAGAAATACTTCGTTTTTTTTTTTCTCCCATTTTTTTTTATCAAGCACACCTCGCCCGCTTTTGTTTAAGGATTAAATATCGTACTTGCTATTGGATTTTTACATTTACTAAAATGACACAACATACATAACACTTCAGCCACAAATAAAATTCTCAACTTAGAATTTTTATATATTTAAAGTTTAAATATTATCTTGGCTCCATTTTTTTTGTTTCATCAAACTCTTTGTATAACTTTTCATCTGGCCAAGAATATACTTTTATTTCATTTTTAAAATTTTTAATTTCAAAGTGTCAATAAAATTTTTTACTTTGAAAAAAAAATTTGTTTTTAAATTTTATTTGAAATTCACGTCCTTAATGTAAATTTTTTTTTAAGGAAAAGGCACTTATTTTTAAATTATAAATTGTCAATACTTTGTCATAAATTCTTTTTTTTGAGAAACTTTGTAAATTTAAAGTGAAATAACTTATGTCATTTATTTTTAGATCACTCTTAAATATTTTACTGTAATAGTTATCCTATAAAATGTTTAACTTATTTTTAATATGTCTGCCCAACTTTGAAATTTTTTTATTTATTTCTTTTATTTTGTTTATACTTTATAGGCACCTTTTTGTAGCGGACCTTCTCTATTTATGGCGGACTTTTATGGCTGAATTTAACGCACCTATTATTTTGGACTACGTTTGTAACTAAACTCTCAAATTGTTGAATTGTAAAATAAAAATTTTGAAGCAGCAGATTGCGATTCATTACTCCCAAGGCTTTTACCTAAAACATCGCCCACAAGCAAGAAAGAAAAATATTGGGCGAAAGTACCGACCTTTGTTGAAGCTGAAGTCTCAAAGCAGAAGAGTATATCGCTGTGTGAAAGCGACTCAAATTGGTGGAACACGCAGAACGCATCACCCTCGCTCTCAGGTGCCAGATTTCACTACACTGAGGATTTTTTTTAACTTACGGTACCACATTGTTCTTTTCACTATTTTTACTTTTTGATAGTCAAAATTTTTGATATTGTTTTACCCGACTCTCTCGATTTTTCTAAAAAATTTTAAAGTCGCTTTCATTTTAAAGGGGTTATATAATATTTAATGTTCCTCTTTTCTTAATGATATACTTCACAAGTCATTATTTTGAAAACCAAATGCTCCACAAAAAAATTTGTTTCTATGGAATATATTAAATATTTAATGATGAGAGATAATATTTACAATATTAACTTCTATGACCACGCAAGGGTCAATAATGTGCCAAATTGGAGACTTTACCGGGATGCCGGAAAATTGGAGAGCGCCTCATGAAGTCAGTTCTCACTCTCGGGAACAAGTTCGCAAAATAAATCACACTGGGAATTCGCAAAATTTTCATTTTCGAGAGGGCGGAACCAGTCCAAAACTGTCTCTCTCCAGCACAATCTCTCCTCGTCCTGTAATGTAAGTACTCCAGCAAACGACACATTGAAAATGAACTATCTCAATGGTACACCGCCTCTTCTCCAGACTCAAAAATTTGGAAAATATTCTCATCATGGAAATGGTAGCTCGACTTCTCTCGGCAGCATCGAGCCAAAAATGGATGTTATGGTATTCAGACCAGCCATCACTCACAAGGGTTTGTTCAAGGGAAATAAACAGGTAGAGTCTCAAATTTTGTTTAACACAGCTTCCTTGAATAATCCTTCTGACACGAAACCTGTTAACGAATGTAAAATTGATTTCAATGCTCCTCCTATAAACAGATTTCGTGTTGTTTTCTTCAAAAAGGGTAATTTATGTACACGGGCAAAGAGGATTTTTCCGCCCAATACTATTTCAGTGGAACTTAATAAATGTTCTTATGTTTCCACGGACTCGTGTTTAAACTCTCATGGCATTTTGAGCAATGCTATGAATGTAATCCACGACAGGAAGCAAACCTCTCAATCGCCTCACCTCCAGGCTCCTCTTTATTTAAATGTTTTCGTTACAGATATTGATAGCCGATATCAACATGCTAGCACGAGCCCCACCGCTCAAATTGATGTTTTATATAAAGCTACTGATGATGAGGTATTTCCATCAGAGCGCTCGAATTTTAATATTTCTTTATGTAAAAATAATGTTAATCCACAATGTCTTACAACTATTAATGATAAAAACACTTCCACACAAACACATAATTTTTGTAATGATGTTTTTATTCAAAATGGTATTCCACATTTCGCTAATGTAAACGCACTCTCTACACATGTAAATTCCAACAGCAAGGTTATTTTCTCTAATATTAATTTGGATAGGTCCCCTAATGAGTCCTTTTTAACTACTAATAATAATTTTAAATTTATTAATAACTCTCATGCACGCCTTCCTAGTCGAATTGATAACATTTATAGCGCTAATACTTCTTTTTTAGATTTCGATTTTAATGACTCCGCCCAGTCAGGTTTTGATGAAGCACTTTTTAAGCCCGAAGATAGAAAAGTAGACGTGACGCAGAGTTTTTATCACCCTCTGGAAAACCAAAAGTCCACTCTTATAGAGCATTCACATTTTCCAGAGGCAGCACAATTTACTCTCGAGAATAAAAAAGCAGTAGAAATGACGCAGGGTTTTAATCATTTGCAAGACCATATTGCCTTTTCCCGATTGGAAGGGTGTAATATGAATTCTTCTCTTACCAAAGCTCCTTTATCTCCCCATTCTTTTATTAAAACTTTACAGATTCATGATGACTCTGAAACAGATTCGCGAAGCACAGATATTGCCGAGGTAGACCGCAGTATGCCTGAAATGAACTCCAACAGCGAGGTGAATATACAACGGTTGCAAATTGGTATTGAAAACTCAAGCGCAGATGAAATTGGAAATGGTAACGATGGTGAAGTTTTCAATGGTGATGTTGGATTTGAGGTTAAGTCGCATATAACTTTAAATATGGAGTTTGCACAGATGATAGTCAATTGAAAGGTAGGAGTATCGCTTGTTTTTATTGTCATAATATACCACATGATGTAGCAGTGGTAGGAGATAGTGTGGATATTGAGCCAGGTAGACTATTTGATAGCACTGAAAGTAGTAGTGACTGTTCTGCAAACACTTTTGGAAAGCAGATAGCTCTCGCGCCTATAGAGCACTTGCACAGTAATAGAACGAGCTTCACATTTGATAGACAGGTCAGAGCAGACGCTGAGGTGAAACGCAGCAGGGAGGTAAGATTGGATATGCCAGAGATTCCAGTGGGACATATGGCAAATATTGAGACGCTTGTAGATATAAAGCATAGCAATGAATATGAAAGGTTCTCTTTCAATATTTACAGACAGAAAAGAATAGTTAAGAAATATAACGAGATAGGTAGAAGGAACGCTTACGCACACACTAGAAACAGTAATATATTATACGCTGAAAATAATACTAAATTGTATGAAGAAAGTATTGATAATGATTCATATAAGTATAATTTAATAGGAAATATTTCTTCTCCCTCTCCGCATGCTTCACTTGTTTCTACCGCTTGTTTTAATAACTCTCCTTCTTTTGAATATTTAATTAGCACTTTAGGTCTATCTCCCAAATTATCTACTTCCCTTCAACATGATTTGATCTCTTTAAAGGCCTCCAATCTCAGTGATCAAAATGTATCGCAGGGCACTCACCCTAATTCTACTGTTAATTTTTCTGAATCTGTTATCAACTTTAATGAAGCGATATTACCTACTTCTCAACATTTACCTGGTTATGCTCTTTCTCCGGTCAACACAAATGACCAAATGAAAACCTCTAATGTCAAGAACAACGTTGCACATTCAACTTTGCGGCAACGATTTTTTGAGGAGTTGACAAACGATCGGTTTCAAAACCCTACGCATAGGGGACATCACACTCCCTCCTCCTTTCCTCGCAAACCTTTTGCAACTCCACACACTTGTTATCGCCGGAAAAATCCGCAACATTTGACCCAAGATGGGCATTTTCAATGTTTTTCTCCTTATAGACACTCTCCACAAAATTCTCGCTTCCGCGGTGGTAAAATTCCTTCTAAAGACATTCAGACACAGGGGGCCTACAAATCCTTCTTTCATTTCGCTAATAGAGAAGATCTAGTAAATAACTGGAGAAAACCTTCTTTAATCCAGAAATCCAGGGACGCCTCCACACCTTACGCACATCCCTCCAGTGGGACTCGCAATGTTCGCAGCTCGCCAGCTGACACACTTGTCAAAGATAGCTCTATTGCATGCGCTAAACCTATTTCTCTTGATAATATAAATTCAAATGGGGTTAAAAGCTTTATGCATTACACCTATAATGTTAATACTCCAAATCACTCTAATAGTTTAGCTCATAATGTACGCTTCAATAGGGATTTTAACACTAATTTATTGCATGATTTTCACGGGGTAGAAAATTCTCTTATACCTAACAATACGGTTAGCATAACGGGGTCTGAAAATGGTATCGCAAATATACATACAAAGGTAATTAAAGTTAGTCCTAAAAGTAGCATGTTTTCTCAGGAATATTTATTAAATGGGAAACTTATAGGGCACTCTCCTCCTCACGCTATAGGCAACACTGAGACTCGCATTAATATAGATGATTTAGACATTGGCAACGCGCATGGCCATAGCGGGAACTTAAATTTAGGTAGTGTTAATATTGTTGAAAATGGAAATGGCAAAGCTAATGCCAGGGCTCTATTCCCCAATAAGATAGATAGTAACACAAACGCTTTTAGATGGAATAGTAACCATGCTCATAACACCGCCTCACCTTTTAGTAGTTCTCCAGGGATTCAATTTTCCTTACCTCTGCCAAATGTTAATGGGAAAACTCTTTCTACTCTTCAGCATGCTCGTTATTTTCCTCCAGTTCGCATTAAAGAACAATGTTTATCACATTCGCAAAGTAAAGCTCAAGATTTAGCGTTTAATGTTCCATATAACACTGAGTCTTTCCAGACACTCATTACAGCTTTAACTTCTCCTCCTTTGAAATTTTCATTAGAATCTCAGCCTCTTTCGTTGCATAATAACGTGTTTCCTATATGATAACCTCGTTTTCAGGAAACCACTTTCGCGCTCTCTATGGTGGTCAACCACCCCACCAGTTTTTATATTGATCATATGTTGATCCCTCCTAAACCTACTTCTACACGTGTCGTTTCTTAATTCTCCATTTCACATACTGAATCATGCTTCATATTTTCTCACGACACGCTTGTCAAGTTTTTTTTTCCCTCAAATTTCTCACTTCTCCGCTTTTCCAAATAATGCTTCCACCGCACCTACGTGCATTTCGCATTCTGATTCTTATTTTTTTCTCTCGCTAGAACAAAACTTTCCAAATATCCTCTTCGCAAATCATACATTCTCCACGCATTCTACACAGAAATTAGCTTTCTCTTTTCTCTCACTACAGAAACTTCCACACTCTTAGATCATGTCAACGTTCTTCACAAAGTTAAAACTGAAACTTTCCATACACACCTCATTTTCATATGTGTGTAAACTCAAAAGAACACTCACATTATGATGTTGAACACACTTAACAAATCTTACGTAAACACACTCCTTTTAAAACCACATTCATTGCATTTTCCAATACCTTTCACTCTCAACACAATTACATTAACCACACTAATACCTCCTTCTTTAACAGACTTATCACTGTAACAAAACACATTCCAATCCAAAACTCCCACACACATCAACACGACCTCACATCACACAGATTCATTTATACCATCTATTTATCCTTTTCCTTCCTCACACAGGAACATCTGTACCTCTTCACAACTATTTTTAGATTGGTAACATTTTCTTTTAAAGTGCCACGGGCCGGCTATTTTACATTTATTTACATCAATGTATAAATAACAAAACATATTAGAAAAACATTTCTAACATGTAAAATTATGAAACTGTAAACACATTTTCATTAAAGAATATTAAAAAAGTTTATAACAAATTAATGTTAAGATCACTAAAGTTGAAATTTTATTTGCATATTAATCCAATATACAACCCTTTTCTCATAAAAACTTCTCTTCTCCCCTATCTTCACACAAAATGTTTGAGAAATTGGATCTTCTTTCCCTTGATATTAACAATCTTCTCCCTGAAATTAGAAAACAAAATATCAAAATACTTATACTTTAACAGAAAAAAAAATATTTTTTTTTAAAAGTATTAACCTAATATATCAAGAATTAAAATGCACACAAATTATTGCTTACATCTTAAACTTGAACACTTACAGTAAGCTCTATACACAGATAAATTGTTAGCATCTATTCTCTCATTATGCATTAAATTCCTTCTCAAACGAAACTCTCAAATGTTCTCAAACTAACTTCTTATTTGTACTACTCTACATTTTTGATCCTATAACACCACACTCTCACGAAATTTCCTAAATTTTTTTTTCCTTTTCTAGTCTTTTAGTCACGTAGATAATCCCCACATCCTCTCAACTAAATTTCTTTTCTAAGAGATTCCCTATGACATAAACAACTTTTAACTTTTCCTTACTTTTGGTTTCTTCTCAATCCAGTTACCAAGGGAAATCTATAACACCTGTACTCTATTCTCAAATTTTGCAATAAACCACACCACTCATTGAAATTATCAAACTTTTTTTTTTTTTTTTTTAAAAACACCCTATACTCTTAAAGCAGGAAATCAAGACTTACTTTCCTTTCCTTCCCAAATTGTAGTTTCTATCTCATGTCCCGGGAACCAACCCAGATTTATCTCCAGTAATTTATTTTACCTTCCTCAAGGTTGCACTCTAGTATCAGATAGATACATCTGCAGATATCCTTTCCATTCTTCCTTCCAAACAAGTTGGAATTCAAAAAAAAGATTCGTAACTTCCTGAATCTTCACCCATTCATCCACATTTGTGTAACTTCTCAAACTTCCAGGTTGAAATTTAAACCATTACATCCTCAGTGGGATACTTCACTAGAACCCAATCCTCCTGCATAAATTGCATACCTCAATTTCCTTTTTTTCACTGGCAGGGGACCCTTTCACAGAAATTAATTCAAAAACACTGAACAATAAAAAATATATCCATTTTGTTCTTTTCATTATCACAATTTTATTCTTTTCGATAAAGACTTTTCAAATGTAGCCCTAAAATCTTTATCAATAAATCAAGCTCTATTTTATTTGAATTAATGATGCATTTTCTTCCCATCATATTTATTCAATAAACCCAGTATCATTTTTGAAACCAACCCCAAATCAATAGTTTCTTCAATGGATGTTTAACATAAGTATAATTAATATCTGAAATACAAACACTTGTTAACTAAAAGTGGATCATAAAGATAAAATATATATAATATATAATATAACATATAATGGAATAAAAAAAAAAGAGGGAATCTTTGATATTTTATATATATAAAAATAGAACAAATAGGGTGACCATGGGTGAAAAGATGACACAATAATAACAACATTTATTAGTTTTAACAATTACTAATAATAAAATGATACTATATATATAAATACACATGATTTAATTATAAGAATAACATAATAAATATATATAATTAATAATAAATAACAATATTTTTTTATATTACACATATATAAAAAGATCTACAATCTAAAAACAACGCCAAGAGAAAATAATAATTAATAACATTTAATGAATAATAATAATTAATAATAATAATAATAATAATAATAATAATAATAATAATAATAATAATAATAATAATAATAATAATAATAATAATGATAATAATAATAATATTAATAAAGAACGATGATGACGAATTATTGCACTCGATTTAGGACTTCGCTCGTATAGTTTATTCAGTGTTATAGTTCATATTTTTTTATAATTGGTTGCACCCCTTTTAAACACCCTTTGTGACCCAAAGAATACTTCACTCATTTCCTCCCATTCTTTGTCATTTAAACAAGCTCCTCACCCACGTTAATTTATGATTTGAATATACAACTTGCTGTTGGTTTTATTTAAACATACGATATAACTACACTACCATCTACACTTCAACCACTCAACTTACAATTTATTCTTAGATTATAAAAGTTATAAAATTATTTTTATATAATCTTGGCTCCATTTTAAATTTTTGCATCAATTTTATTTAACTCAAGACCAAATCTTTTTATTTTTGTTTTAAATTTGATTATATTTACTCATGTCAAGATTTAAATTTTTTGAAATTTATTACCTTAATGTAAGTGTTCGCGAAAACTCTGTTAACATTTTTGTACCTAATGCTCAAGAAGATACTTTTATTTCATTGTATTTTTAGAGTTAAAGCAACTTTTACTTTTTGTCAATAATAACTTTCTAAGAAAATTTCCTGTTTGAATTTATCAACCCAAGTGGAGAGATTTCATTTCATTGTTAATTTGAAAACATGAAAAGTTATGATTTTATCAAATGTAATTTTAAAGAAAATTTATTAATTTTACTGCTATAATACTTATATCTAATAGAATGAATAATGTTAATTTTTGGTTTGTAATCATGTCCTAATGTATTCAGAAAAAAGACATTTTATTTTTAATTCTTAAATTACACTGACTGTGAACCTTAAAGAAAATAATCTGAATATTTATTTTTGATCACTTTCTAATATTTTTAATTGCACATTAATTCACAAAATGTTTGTGAATCTTGATTTTAATACAACTGCTAAACTTTGGATTTTTTTTTATTTACATTTTATTTTGTTTATATAATTATGTGAGTAACTAGTGTGAAGTGACCTCTTTTACTTATATACATTTTAGAAAGAATTAATGTCTATATATAGATTAAATAGAATAGTCTTAGAATGTGTTTTTCATATAGAATCTGTAAATAAAAATTTAAATGTTACATTTACATTCATTAACACTCCATGGTTTTAATTTCCAAAAACACTGCCCAATGTGCAAACTTCGCTCTTTCCAAATAAATGATATTATTAGATATAGATGATATGATGATGATATATATATATTAGTATTACATATATTATTATATAATATTATAATATTATTATTATTATTATTACATACATTATTATTAATTTAGCATTATATACATATATTATATATATATAATATATATATATATATATTATATATATTATTATATTAATATATTTTATTATTATTAATATATATTGATGATATATATATATATATATATTATATATATATATTATATATATTATTATATTTATATTATATATATATATTATTATATATATATTATATACATAATATGATAATATATATATATATATACATATTATTATATTATTGCTTAATATTATTATTATTTACATATATATATATATATAGACATATATATAAAGATATACATACATATTATTATTATTATTATTATTATATTATACATGCATTATATTATTATATTATTACATTATTTATATATATATATAAATACATATACATATATATATATATATATATATACATATTACAGATAGATATTATTA
>JABUQX010067876.1:35000-40000 GCA_015478945.1 Trachelipus rathkii
TTATTTAAAGGTTGTTATTTTGTTTACAAGTGAAACTAATAAGTGTTATTTTTATTTCTAGGGGAACTAATGTGGGGGCGATATGTAATTTGAGCCTGAAAAGTTATAATACAGTTGAGACGATGTTTCGTACCTCCCAAGTGCATCATCCAGAGTTAATGATGGCTATTTGAGTTAAGAACAAAGGTGTAACGTTGAAAGCCACGACAGATTTGCTAAAGGAAATCCTTCTTGATTTAGAAAATGATAGTAACTTGTACGGCTTGAAGTATCAGATGGTTGCCATGGTTACGGCGTTTGCTAGATAAGCCGCAAAAAAGTTTATAGTTGCAGAAGGTGTTTTTATTTTGGTAAAAGGTATTTTTAGATTTTATACGTCATATATGTTAACTTTAAGGTTACTACTGAAAAAACTGCTATAGTGTATGTTCGACTCGTAAAGCCATGAATTGATGCCAACCGATTTATTTGTTTATTGAATTGAGTATTGTAGTTCCTGATTTGTATTTATTATTGTTTTATGAACTGCTACTGGTTTCTTGAGTTACTTGTGTTATTGTTTATGAAAATTTAAATTACTGTTTAAGAAACTGTTATAAGTATAAACCGGTCTAAAATTGTTTATCGAATTTGAAAGGAGTATTATATTTTCTGGCTTGCATATATCTCGGTTTTGTGAACTGTTACTGGTTCCCTGATTTACTGATGTTACTGTTTATGGAAATTTACATTACTGTTGTGTTTGTAAAGCCACGAATTGATGCTAGCCGGTTTAAACTGTTTATTGAGTTTGCAATGGATATTATATTTTTGATTTGTATATATTACTGATTTGTGAAATTTTGAATTGTTACGGTAGAGACTGTTATTATGTACCTTCAAATGATAAAGCAACAGCTTGTGTTACTGTTTTATGAAAAGAGAAAGTTTAAATTGTTTATGGAATAAATTAAGAAAATCCCGAACTATTTTATATACCTCCGCGTATCAGCACAACATAAGAAAGGTTACTGTTATATGTAAAGAATTACCAACCCCATGGAAAAATTATAAGTTGAATAAGATACAGTTTATTAAAGAGACATTGAAACGGTAATATTGGCGGCTTCGTAGTGTGCTGGACGGACCCTATTATTTATTATTACTATGTTAGAGATATATATATATATATATATAAGAAAGAAGAGCAGATATAGATTTATAAATAAATATAAATAGAGAAAAGATATATATATATATATATATATATATATATATATATATATATATATATATATATATATATATATATATATATATATATATATATATATATATATATATATATATATATATATATATATGAGTTTATACCTACTTTTAAACTATGAAATATACTAATTACAATTTTGACCTGAAGAAATCCTTGCAAATTTTTTATCAATTTTTCTAGAAAAATATTATGAGATTAATATTATTACATATTATTTAACAATAATTATAATTATTTAAGACTACACGATACTGCAAAAGAGAATTGTATATAACGATATATATATATATATATATATATATATATATATATATATTAAAGAGTTATGAGATATATATATATATGGTATATATATAGAGAGATATATATATATATATATAGATATATATATATACACCTACACACACACTCTACAACACAAACACTTTCTTTATTTTAGCAAATTTAAAAATGGCGACAATTCATATCCCCTCAGAAATGTTTTTGAGGGTCGACCTTCCAACAACTTTATCCTCAATTTTAAGGCTAAGACGTGTGTGTTCTTTCTGGTATATCATAGATCCTTGGTCGCGTTGTAAGCAAAAATATTGACCACCCGAAACTGTTAGCCATGAAATCTAGCTCATTAAAGATTTGCACTGATCTCATAAACCCTTCCAATGTATTGAAGTCTTGTTTACAAGCCTACAGAAAATGTATGGCCTACATATATCCAGTTTTAGTAAGCAAACAGTCAATTTTAGCCTAAAACTTTGGCGTTGGTAGTGAAAGTATATATTATATATTATATATGAAAGTATATGTTATATATAAGTATATATGTTCTTGCTAAAACAATTTATATAAGTTAAAAATTATTTTCCTTCGAGACCACCGAATGTTATGAACTACTACAACGTTCAAATCCTTGTAACTTAAATATTACAATGACTAAAATTAAGTTAAAGAGTTGAAAAATTAACATTTAATGAGCATAACTGAAATATGGATGAATATATTCAGTATCTCTAGAGCAGGTTTCATAGAAATTATATTATAATCTCCGGTCTATAAAATAAAATATATAACTGTGACTGAAATCTTGATCGCGAACCCTCTTTAAAGGCATCACGGTCCCCCTGGGGGATCGATGGTTCACAGGTTAAGTTCACCTGGTCTATACAATTCAATTATTAACCATTTGCAAAATTTGCACCTGTTGGCCTGGGGGTGATAGAACGAAAGTAACTTGAGAATCTTAATAGTTATCCAAAATTACGCCCAAAATTATGCCCTACAAAATATCTACTCTTAGTATAGCTTACTTATCAATCAATGATCTATGAGTTAATAAATCTCTAAATAATAAATTAATAAATATTAATAAATATAAGAAAATAAATATAAATAATGTGATAAATATAAATAAATGTAATAAATATGAATAAATAAATTTATTTATAAATTAACTCTTTATATCGCCTATAAAAGTTTATATAGAAATTATATTATTATTATTATTATTATTTTTATTATTATTATTATTATTATTATTATTATTATTATTATTATTATTATTATTATTATTATTATTATTATTATTATTATTATTATATATTATAATGATGAAAAAACATATAATTATAATTAAAATTAGATTAATAATCTATAATTATAATTATAACTATGAATTATAATTATAATTATATTATAATAAATTAAATTAATAATTATAAATTATATCTTATAAATTAATAATTAAAATTATGATTAATTATAATTAATATATAATATTATAATGTACTAGCTATTATATATTAATAGTTAAAGTATATTTATTATCATATTTGTGATTATATTTATTATTATAATTATCTATATGCTATTAATTGTAAACATGCCATTCTTTTCCCATAGTTTTCAATATTTGGCTTCACTTTATTTATAAAAAAATAGATTACATATAATAATTTTGAGTTTAAAAAAATTACATTTAAGATTAACCATTTATCTATTATTATCTTTCTTATTATAATACTTAATATTATTATTGATTATTATTATTATTATTATTGATTATTTATTAATTTTATTATTATTATTATTAATTATTATTATTATTTATTTTATTCATTATAAATTTTATTATTGTTTATCATTTCTTTTATTAATTTATTATTATTATTTTTTTTATTATTATTATCATATTATTATTATTATTATTATTATTATATTAATTATTATTATTATTATTGTTATTATATCATAATAAAATTTCAAGTACATTTTTTTTATTTATTAATGAATAATTATTCAAACTTTTCAATGTGGCGCGAGCTTGCGTGCTAAACATAAACTAATCTTTAACGAAAATTCGACACATTTAAATTTTATTTTAATTTATTTTATTTTATTACTTAATTTAAATTTTATTCGTATTTAATATTATTTTATTATATTCAAATATATATATGTAATATATATTATATATTATAATATAATTATATATATATACTATATATATATAATATATATATATTATATATACTATAATATATATATATTATTATATATATATATATATTATAATATATATATGATATATAATATATATGTATATTAATAATATATATTTATAATATAATTTATTTTTTAATTTATATATATATATATACTACCTATCTATATATATATTATATTATAATATATTATATAATATATACTAGTATAAGTTAATATATATATTATATATAATATATAATAATGTATATATTTATATATGATATATATATTATTATATATATATATAATAATATATAATATATATTATATAATATATATTATTTTATATAATATATATATATTATATATATAATATTTATATATATACTATATATATATATATATATTAATATATATATATTATATATATATATATATATATATATATATATATATATTTATCTAATATATATATATATTATTAATTATATATATATTATAATATTATATATTATATAATATTATATATATAATCTATATATATATATATATATATTATATATAATATATATATATATATATATATTTAGTAACCATAGTAGTAATAATATTTACGCACATAGGTAACGCGAGCGCAGCGAGCGAAATTCGCAAAGACGCCCTTGGGAGCGTAGGTTCGCTTTTCAGGCAAGCTTGAACGCTCGCGTTCACAAAAAGCCTCCCCCCCGTGCGTGCGACGTTGCTTTTATTATTAATAATTAATATTATTATTATTATTATTATTTTTCTTTATTATCAATAATTTATTGTTATTTTATTCCCATTATCTTCTTTTTATTATTATTATTATTATTATTTTATTATTATTATTTTATTATTACCGGAAACATATAAATTAGAAACATTTTCAATTTAGTTTATAAAATTGTTTTCGACAATAGTTACCACAAAAGTCTTCAAGAATTATAATCCCCAGAAAGAGGCAATCTTTATCATCAAAATTATTGACATTATAATTAACTCGATTAGCGTGGAAGCAATGTAAAGCGAATGATTCGAAGGCCAAGGCGCTTGGGTTCGATTTTCGGTCCCGCTTAACCTCCATTTAGCAAGTCGCCGATCACGATATGCATTTTTAGAAGATGAATTATAGCATTGACACATATTATAATTGGAGATTAATTGCATATTTCCAAAATCGCAAACGAAGGATAGTAAAAAGCTTCGCAAAAATTGATCTACAAATTGAGGAAGTTTAACATTTACT